>JAZDUH010000496.1:335000-590000 GCA_036419115.1 Scarus forsteni
TTTTTTAAATATTTCGGCTGAACCAAAATTTAAAATCAATGTCTGATTTTCAGTAAATTTTTATTTATTATTACTTTTGTTACTTTCAAGTTATTTCAGTGACCATGTGGGTTTTTCTTTCATTAAATGAAGGGTACCAACAATTTTGTCCACGTGTGTATAACTTTATATCAGAGGCCCTCGTGGACCCAAAACATCGACCTAAGCTATAACATACTGTTTCATGGGGGGTGTTTGGGGGGGCGGATCCTTTCTGGATCATATCCTGCAGGTGATTGGATGACTGTCTTGTCATCATTAGACAATGGAGCAGGAGGGCTCTTGAGCCATGTCTTTAACAAACTCTCAGGACTGAAGTGGAGAAGCACTGGCCCATCATGAGATAAAGCAGTGTGGTCCAGATCTGACCAAAGTGCTGCTGAAGCTGTTAGCATCTATGCTAATCTCGGTACCCATAGTCACTTCCTGCTCTGATTGGGCCACAGTTGTTAAAGAAATCTGTCTGAATACAGACATTTTATCAGGGGGATCAGCTGCACTGCAAGCTTCTGGATGACCCTGATCCATATCGAAACCAGAACAGAAGCTTCATTAGCAAAACCACATGAAGACATAAAGACCAGAACCACGTCTAAACCAGCAGAAAGTCTGTCCACACTCAGAATCAAACCCAGACTGACCTGACAGGACCGACGCTCTCCGCAACACATCCGGGTCCTGAAGGCCGAAGACCAGGTCCTGGTCCTGGTGGTCCACTTCCTGATGATGTCTGAAGGTCTGGTTTTCCTCCTGAACCTGATCTCTGATGTTGTGGCATACTCCCTGGACCTGGCTTCTGTTGGTCTTGTTCTCCTCGTGGTCTTTCTGTCTAAAGATCTGCTCGTCCTCCCAAACCTCATTTCTGATGGTTTGGGATTCTTCCTGATCTTGTTGCCCTGTGGTTCTTTCTACCTCTTGAGCATCATGTCTGATGGTCTGGTCTTTCTCCTGGTCTTGATGTCTGATGGTCTGGTCTTGTTCCTGGCCCTGGTGTCTGATGGTCTGGTCTTGTTCTTGGTGTCTTATGGTCTGGTCTTTCTCCTGGTCTTGGTGCCTGATGGTCTGGTCTTGTTTCTGGCCCTGGTGTCTGATGGTCTGGTCTTGATCCTGGTCTTGGTGCCTGATGGTCTGGTCTTGTTCCTGGCCCAGGTGTCTGATGGTCTGGTCTTGTTCTTGGTGTCTTATGGTCTGGTCTTGTTCCTGGTCTGGGTGCCTAATGGTCTGGTCTTGTTCCTGGCCCTGGTACCTGATGGTCTGGTCTTGTTCCTGGTCCTTGTTCTCACAGTCGATGATGGGACTTGTCTGGCGGTTGGATTTGGGGTCCTGGGCTGGTCTGAAGACCCGGTCTTTGGCAGATGGTCTAAAGAAGTCCAGCACGGCCTCGGACTGAGAGAACTGCAGAAACACGAGGAGATGGAGTTCAGACATGAGGATGGAGCACCACAGGGCGATGGACTGGGCCCACAGCTGCTCTGTGGACCGAGTTCACGTCCAGGTCTATGGGTTCTGGTCCAGACTCAGGTGTGCCTACCTTGTGTGGCAGGCTGATGATGCTCTGCAGCAGCTTGTTCAGCTCCACAGTTTTGACCTGAACATCTGAAATCTGATCTGCAGCTCGAACCCTCAGCAGACCTGAACACAAAAGCAGAGTTTATCCCTGCGGAGCCTCTGATTGGCCAATGGGAGCGACGGCCAGGTGGACTCACCTGTGAGCAGGTTGGATGACAGCATCTCTCTGTCATCACCGTAGTCAAGGAAACCGTCCACCAGCCTCTTCATCATCCGAGCCAAGTCTCCATCAGTCCTGTCGAGCAGCAGGAAGCTTCCGTCTGAAAGCCCCGCCCTCACCTCCACCTGTCCACCTGGGAGGAGCTCCACCCACACCTGCACCACCTGCACACCTGACGACATCATCTGCTCTGTCATCTTCTCCTAACATCCCAATGACATCCACTCAAGCAAGGTTCCAACACAGAGGAAGAGGAGGAGGAAGAGGAGGAAGAACGAGAGAAGAGGAGGAGGAGGAAGAGGAGGGAGGGGTAAAAGAAAGACGAAGAGATGAAGAGAGAGAAGCTGAAGGAAGAGCAGAAACGAAAGAACAGGGGGAGGAAGAGGAGGAAGAATGACAGAAGAGGAGGAAGAACCAGAGAAGAGGAGGAAGAACCAGAGAAATGGAGGAAGAATGAGAGAAGAGGAGGAAGAACCAGAGAAGAGGAGGAAGAACCAGAGAAGAGGAAGAACGAGAGAAGAGGAAGAACCAGAGAGAAGAGGAGGAAGAACCAGAGAAGAGGAGGAAGAACCAGAGAAGAGGAGGAAGAAAGAGAGAAGAGGAGGAAGAACCAGAGAAATGGAGGAAGAATGAGAGAAGAGGAGGAAGAACCAGAGAAATGGAGGAAGAATGAGAGAAGAGGAGGAAGAACGAGAGAAGAGGAAGAACCAGAGAAGAGGAGGAAGAACCAGAGAAGAGGAAGAACCAGAGAAGAGGAAGAACCAGAGAAGAGGAAGAACCAGAGAGAAGAGGAGGAAGAACGAGAGGAGGAAGAACCAGAGAAGAGGAGGAAGAACCAGAGAAGAGGAGGAAGAACCAGAGAAATGGAGGAAGAATGAGAGAAGAGGAGGAAGAACGAGAGAAGAGGAAGAACCAGAGAAGAGGAGGAAGAACCAGAGAAGAGGAAGAACCAGAGAAGAGGAGGAAGAACCAGAGAAGAGGAGGAAGAACGAGAGGAGGAAGAACCAGAGAAGAGGAGGAAGAACCAGAGAAGAGGAGGAAGAACCAGAGAAGAGGAGGAAGAACCAGAGAAGAGGAGGAAGAACCAGAGAAGAGGAGGAAGAACCAGAGAAGAGGAGGAAGAACCAGAGAAGAGGAGGAAGAACGAGAGGAGGAAGAACCAGAGAAGAGGAAGAACCAGAGAAGAGGAGGAAGAACCAGAGAGAAGAGGAGGAAGAACGAGAGAAGAGGAAGAACCAGAGAGAAGAGGAGGAAGAACCAGAGAAGAGGAAGAACCAGAGAAGAGGAAGAACCAGAGAAGAGGAGGAAGAACCAGAGAAGAGGAAGAACCAGAGAGAAGAGGAGGAAGAACAAGAGAGAAGAGGAGGAAGAACAAGAGGAGGAAGAACGCGAGAAGAAGAGAAGGAAAAGAGGAGGAAGAGGAGTAGGAGAGAGAGAAATGCAGCCTGACGACTGTGGTCAGGATTGAAAAGTTAAAGCAGCTTTGAGCGTCAGCTGTCACACTTTCTGATCATAATCCAAATAATCCATCAGACACTCAGAGATCAATCAGCCAATCAGCTGTCAGCTCCCAGGGTCTCTGGCACTCCTGACCAATCAGAGACCTTAAAGCATCAGGACAAGCCTCTGTCAGTAGATCTTTATCAGGACTTTAACCCCTGATTAAAAAACAATAAACAATGAAACTGAACCAGAGGGCTTCTGCCCCCAGATTTAAGATATTAAGATTTTCTTTGTTTTGTTATTAAAGAAACCAAAAATCAGCCTTAACTTCTGTCAGAGCATCAGACCAAAGCTGATCCACATATTTTTGATCCAGAAAACCTCTGAGCTCATTCATACAAATATTCAAAGATGATCTAAAATAGTTATTAACCCAAACTTAACATAAATTCACCTAAAGTATTCTTTTACTAGAAACTTATCCAAAGTTACTGTAATTTATCCAGAATATTCACATCCTTAGGATTCCTGAATGTTTACAGATAATCTTTAATCATTCAAGCAGTACATGAACTCATCTCTGAAATCTGCTCAAAGATTCAGGTGCATCAGTTTATCCAGAAATATCTTAATGTATCCAAATAAACCTCAGCACCTCTTAAATCCACCTGGAAGTATCTGTCAGCTCATCACTGAGATCACTCTGCAAAGACATTCAATTTATCCCAAAAATTCATCAGCTATATATACATATATATATATATATATATATATATATATATATATATATATATAAATATACACACATTTACATTTATATATACAAAACTCAATTTATCCCAAAAATTCATTAATTTACACAACATTCTTGATTTCTCCCCTAAAATAACATACATATACATTATATATAATATATATACACATATATATATATATATATACAAAACTCAAAACCAGTGAAGTTTACACGTTGTGTAAATCGTAAATAAAAACAGAATACAATGATTTGCAAATCCTTTTCAACTTATATTCAATTGAATACACAGTAAAGACAAGATACTTAATGTTCAAACTGGTAAACTTTGTTATTTTTTGCAAATATTAGCTCATTTGGAATTTGATGCCTGCAACATGTTTCAAAAAAGCTGCACAAGTGTCAAAAAAGACAGAAAGTTGAGGAATGCTCATCAAACACTTATTTGGAACATCCCACAGGTGAACAGGCTAATTGGGAACAGGTGGGTGCCATGATTGGGTATAAAAGCAGCTTCCCTGAAATGCTCAGTCATTCACAAACAAGGATGGGGCGAGGGTCACCACTTTGTGAACAAATGCGTGAGCAAATTGTCCAACAGTTTAAGAACAACATTTCTCAACCAGCTATTGCAAGGAATTTAGGGATTTCATCATCTACGGTCCGTAATATCATCAAAAGGTTCAGAGAATCTGGAGAAATTACTGCACGGAAGCAGCAAGGCCCAAAACCAACATTGAATGCCAGTGACCTTCGATCCCTCAGGCGGTACTGCATCAAAAACCGGCATCACTGTGTAAAGGATATCACCACATGGGCTCAGGAACACTTCAGAAAACCACTATCAGTAACTACAGTTGGTCTACATCTGTAAGTGCAAGTTAAAACTCTACTATGCAAAGCCAAAGCCATTTATCAACAACACCCAGAAACACCGCCGGCTTCACTGGGCCGAGCTCATCTAAGATGGACTGATGCAAAGTGGAAAAGTGTTCTGTGGTCTGACCAGTCCACATTTACAATTGTTTTTGGAAACTGTGGTCGTCGTGTCCTCTGGACCAAAGAGGAAAAGAACCATCCGGACTGTTATAGGAGCAAAGTTCAAAAGCCAGCATCTGTGATGGTATGGGGGTGTATTAGTGCCCAAGGCATGGGTAACTTGGACAATGCCAAGCCACATTCTGCACGTGTTACAACAGCGTGGCTTCGTAGTAAAAGAGTGCAGGTACTAGACTGGCCTGCCTGTAGTCCAGACCTGTCCCCCATTGAAAATGTGTGGCGCATTATGAAGCGTAAAATACAACAATGGAGACCCCGGACTGTTGAACAACTTAAGCTGTACATCAAGCAAGAATGGGAAAGAATTCCACCTGAAAAGCTTCAAAAATTGGTCTCCTCAGTTCCCAAACGTTTACTGAGTGTTGTTAAAAGGAAAGGCGATGTAACACAGTGGTAAAAATGACCCTGTGACAACTTTTTTGTAATGTGTTGCTGCCATTAAATTCTAAGTTGATGATTATTTGAAAAAGAAAATAAAGTTTCTCGGTTCAAACATTAAGTATCTTGTCTTTGCTGTGTATTCAACTGAATATAACTTGAAAAGGATTTGAAAATCATGGGTTTTGTACATATATATATATATATATATATATTTATATATACACACACATATATATATATATATACACATACACACACATATATGTATATATACACACATATATATATACACACATATACATATACATACATATCTATATCTATATATATATATAGAGGTATATATATATATATATATATATACATATGTGTGTGTGTATATATACACACACACACTCCAGAACATGCAGCTGATTGGTCTTCTTGACCCCATGACTCCAGATTTCAGTAATGAGGATAATCCACTTGTGCAGGTGGAGGGGGGGTAATCCACTTCCTGCAGCTCAGTACGGCTCTTAAAGAGCCGAGGGTCTCAGAGGGCTGAAAGTGGACTGAAGCAGCAAGTCAGGGATAAATGGACTCCTAGAGCATCAGCCTGAGTGAGGAGTCCTGATGCTGCACCCTGACAGGACATCACTGAAGATAAAGCAGAATAAACAGTCGGCCAGATTATCAAGATAAACACATTTAAAACTTTTATTTTCTTTAATAATGCATCAGGCAGAAGCAAAGACTGTGACATCACCACTGTGACATCATCACTGTGACATCACCATTGTGACACCGTGTCATCATCAATAAATAATCCGACTGGGAGGCAGAAACGCCCGCATGGCTGAAAACTACAGCAGAGCCCGGGACGACAGTGCAGGAGCACGCCTGGGTAAAGAGGAGAGTGACGACGAGTCACACGTTTAACACGTTTGAAACCTGGAAAAAGAAAAGCAACGCAGACACACCACCCCAACATCACCAACCCAACATCACAAACCGGGACTAACAACAAATAAAAGAGAGTCATGAATTATGCCTTACGTGGAACAAAGGATTAGTCATAATAGGTCAAACACGGACACTAAAGGACAGTCAAGAATTATGTCATACTTCTGCAAATGGAATAAAAATGTATAATAATTTGATGATATGTCAAAAAGAGGAGACTAAATATTGAGAAAATGGGGACGGGACTAGATAAGCTCTGCTTCTCCCGTCTTCCCTTTCGGACATGTACATTTGATCAACTATTGACAATGTGTGATGCTGTATAAGTGTGCTGACGTGACCGAAATAAATAAATCAATTCAATTCAATTCAATTTAATAAAACAGCACTCTGAAATCAGACTGTGACATCATCAGTCTGTGACATCATCACTGTGACATCATCAGTCTGTGACATCACCACTGTGACATCACCATTGTGACACCGTGACATCATCAATAAAACAGCACTCTGAAATCAGACTGTGACATCATCAGAGACATCACCGCTATGACATCATGAAGTCACAGTCTGATGTCACAGTGATGTCACAGTGATGTCACAGTCTGATGTCACAGTGATGTCACAGTCTGATTTCACAGTCTAATGTCACAGTCTGATGTCACAGTCTGATGTCACAGTGATGTCACAGTGATGTCACAGTCTGATGTCACAGTGATGTCACAGTCTGATTTCACAGTCTAATGTCACAGTCTGATGTCACAGTGAGGTCACAGTGATGTCACAGTCTGATGTCACAGTGATGTCACAGTCTGATGTCATAGTCTGATGCCACAGTGATGTCACAGTCTGATGTCACAGTCTGATGCCACAGTGATGTCACAGTCTGATGTCATAGTCTGATGCCACAGTGATGACCAAAGAGTGAACACCCACGAGAGGTGAAAGGGTAAAAACAGAGTGAATCAAACTGAGCCCAGGGGTCACAGGTCACAGGTCAGATGTCTGTCCATCTGCAGGGTCTTGAAAACATAGTCCAGGTACAGAAGCCCTGCCCCCTGCTGCAGTCCAATCAGGAGGCAGTGTTCTGTGGGTGGGCGTGGTGTCTGCAGACGTGTCGGACCAGAAGCTGGCGGTCTGGACTGGAGTACTCGCACTGTTGGCACGGAAATGCCTCTCCGGTGTGATGGCGGCGAGCGTGCAGGTCCAGGCTCTTCTTCTGAATGCTGCAACACAAACAACAGCGTTAGCAGAGGCCAGAGGCCACGCCCCTCTCTCCTGACCCAGGTGAGGTACCTGCTGTAGGGGCAGAGGTCACAGCGGTGCGGGCGCTCCTGGCTGTGGGTCCGAGTGTGACGCAGCAGAGAGCTGCGGTCAATGGAGGCGTACGGGCACTGGGAACACCTGTACGGCTTCTCACCTGTGGGTTATCAGGAACACCTATTTACCACATTGACACGAGTCAGCCAATCACACAGCAGAAGCTCAGACTGAGAGAACGGTCTGAGAAAGAGCAGATACCCAGACAGTCTCAGCGGGTCATGGGCCATTCTGATGCCATCCTGTGTTTGGGGTTACCTGTACTCACCTAATATAATCAAGGTGTACCTAATATAGTGGCCTGTACATCTGCATAGGTGGCGTGAGCACTCACCTGTGTGAGTCCTCAGGTGCTGCTGCAGCGACGCCTTCAGCCTGCTGCTGTAGTCACATGAAGGGCAAGAGAAGGGTTTGAGGCCCTCGTGGACGCCCATGTGGCGCCGCAGGGTAAGCCGGGAGGAGAACTTCCTGTTGGTCAGGAGAGAAACAGCCAATCAGGAGAGGGCAGGGAGTCACCTGTGTGAGGCCCTGTGTGGGGCCCTCTGTGTATGAGGCCCTGTGTGAAGCCCCTGTGTGAGTCTACTGTATGAGGCCCTGTGTGAGGCCGCTGTGTGTGAGGCCCTGCGTGAGGGCCCTGTGTGGGGTCCCTGTATGTGAGGCCCTGTGTGTGGCCCCTGTGTGTGAGGCCCCTGTGTGAGTCACCAGTGTGTGAAGCACTATGTGTGTGAGGCCCTGTGTATGTGAGGTCCTATGTGAGTGTGTGAGCCCTTTGTGAGTGAGGCCCCTGTGTGTGAGGCAATGCGTGGGGCACCTGTGTGAGTCACCTGTATGAGGCCCCTATGTAAGTGAGGCCACTGTGTGTGAGGCTCTGCGTGGGGCCCCTGTGTGAGTCACCTTTATGAGGCCCTGTGTGAGGTCGCTGTGTGAGGTCCTGCGTGAAGCCCCTGTGTGAGTCACCTGTATGAGGCCCTGTATGGGGCCCCTGTGTGTGAGGCCCCTGTGTGAGTCACCAGTGTGTGTGAGGCCTCTGTGTATGAGGCCCTGCGTGGGGCCTCTGTGTGAGTCACCTGTATGAGGCCCTGTGTGAGGTCGCTGTGTGAGGTCCTGCGTGAAGCCCCTGTGTGAGTCACCTGTATGAGGCCCTGTATGGGGCCCCTGTGTGTGAGGCCCCTGTGTGAGTCACCAGTGTGTGTGAGGCCTCTGTGTGAGAGGCCCTGCGTGGGGCCCCTGTGTGTGAGTCACCTGTATGAGGCCCTGTGTGAGGCCATTGTGTGAGGCCCCTGTGTGAGTCAACAGTGTGTGTGAGGCCCTATGTGTGTGAGGCCCTGCGTGGGGCCCCCGTGTGAGTCACCTGTATGAGGCCCTGTGTGAGGCCACTGTGTGGGGCCCCTTTGTGTGAGGCCCCTGTGTGAGTCACCAGTGTGTGTGAGGCCCCTATGTGAGTGTGAGGCCCCTGTATCAGACCTCTTACACCCTGGTATTTGATGAATCAGGTGAAATGGTACCTGGCACGCCCCTGAGGTCAGAGTTAAGGCCCTTCAGTGACCCTATGGCTGTGTCCGAAATGTCACACTAACGTCCTACTCATACTAAGTGTGACGTCAAAATGAGTCTGTAGTGTGTTCACACTGGATAGTATGAAAAGATTGAGTGTGTGAGAAATACCCGGATGTATACTATATCAGAAAAAATGTTAAGTATGCGAGGTGGGCATACTACTCACACTCAACCGCCCCATAATGCATTGCGAGCCCCATAATGCATTGCGCCATACACGACCGACCAGCATTCAGTGAAAAATCTGCCACGAGCAAACTTCCCATTTTCAAAATAAATGCGTCTTATATTATCTCCTTTTAGTTCTTTAACGTTTTTGTAAATGGGCTCTTGTTTTGGAGCCGACAGGAAGTTTCGTCAATAGCATAATAGCGGCATAGTGGAATGTCCGAAATGTCTAAATAAAATTTGTATCTGTGCGTTTTATGACTCAAATGACCACATTTTGGTATTCTACGTGCTGACTTCCCCGTCTAAAATGCTCTCTGAACTTTCAAATGTGGTGAATCAACAGAGATATTTGATAGCCTGGTGTGCTTCTGATTTTCATCGTCAGAGGTTTGAAATGCATCATGGGAAACTTAGTAGTATACTACAGTGTGAACGGTTGGCATTCTAATCATACTTACAGTATGTAGTATACAGTATATACACAATGGGTTTGTAGTATGTTAGTATGTTCATATGCCATTTTGGACACAGCCCATGGAACTGGCTCACCTCTTATGACCTTCAGTTTGCTGACATCCAGGGTCAAAGGTTATCTGAATGCACCATCAAATTGCTGAGGTCAGACACCTGAGAAGAGAGGGGGTGTGGGTAATGTAGTCACCTGTCACACAGAGAGCAGGTAAGCCCCGCCTCCTCGCTGTCCTTCCTTGTCTTCTTCTTCTGCTCCGTGACGGTCTGCAGCGACTCAGCCCGAGGGGAGGGGACCAGCCTGTGACACACCCACACACAAGCTGCTCTGTGATTGGCTGTGACACACCCACACACAAGCTGCTCTGTGATTGGCTGTTGATCAGGGATTAACCTTCACTTTACATCTTTAATTAGGGTCCTTGCCCAAAGGTCTATTGTTTTTGCTTTGTTTCTTTCTTCTTTTTATTATTTACCGGGGGGAAATAAACCTTAATTTGACCTCCTAAACATGCCCAAAAGCTCACCAAAACTGGCACGCACCTCACAATAGGTGAAAAATTTGATTAAATGAAAAAATTAAACCCCAAAATGCCAAAATGAGCTCTCTAGGGCCTCCTAGGGACAAACACCACTAAAATGGCTGTAACCTTCACAAGGAATGTCGTAGAAAGATCAAACTAATATTGAAACTTTCGTCTCATCATGATCTACAGCTAACGCACTGACACCCTGACCTATCTCAAACAGGAAACTGGTAATTTGCCTTTCAAAGTAAAATCACGCTCAAACATCACATTTTTTCAAACATTATCTCCTCCTCGGTATCAGCTTGAAATGCGCAGGGATGACACACTAGACATGTATGATCAAAAGTTCTGAAGAACTTTGTTGTTTCTCAAACAGTTCAGAATGACAAACCCGCAAAGTTACACCCTGATGCAGCCGTCCCAGCTCCTCCCTTTCAAACGAATGGGGCAAGAAGACACAGGCCACTAAAATGTTATAGACAGATCAAACTAATGCCATAAAGTAAGTCTTATTGAGACCTACAAATCACGCGCTGACACTTCTGACCTATCTCAAACAGGAAGTCGTCAAGTTGCAAAGCAAAATCACGTCATAATTCGTCTAATTTCAACTTGTATCTCCTCCAAGGCCATAAATGGTATCAGCTTGAAATAAGCAGGGGTGACACACTAGACATTGTTGAACAAAAGTCCTGTAGGAATTTGTTGTTTCTCAAACGGTTTGCGAATGACAAGCCCTCAAAACGGTGAACCCCAAAGAAGCCTTTGAAGCTCCTCCCATTCAAATAAATGGGGGAAGAAGGAAAAGTAACAGACATCCTGTGTCAGTTAGGCCACTACAGAAAAGGCAAAAAGTCTTACAGCTTAAAAAAAGCATGGATGGATTCCTGACAAAATGTGCTGTTAAAATAAGTACTTTTTAGAGGGATTTGGTCAAAATTATGGCACCAGTGAGAACAGTGAACAGTTTTGGTTGCTCTGCTGCAGCTGATCATGTGACTAAAGGAGGAGCAATAGAATGTCTCATATACAGCCATTAGACTGAGGCTCCAGACAGAGCTGCAGAAACACATGTCAGTCTAACTTAGAGCAGTTTAAAGGCATGAAAAGGGATGAAAAGGGATGAAACCCTCAAAATGGAGGTCAAACAGGCATGAGGGACCTGCGACAGAGCGAGGACCCGTCCAACGCTGCTTGCAGCTTTAATTAAATTTTGTTTTAACTTTAACATGTGACTGATGCTTGATTAATGATCATACAATTTAAGTTCTGTTGAATTCATATTGCTTCAAAAATCTTTTCATTTATTTTTTAATGACCAATGCCTTCATGAAAAATGGTAAAGCTTTTTTTTAATTCCAAATACTTGACTAACTGCCATCTAATTACCATTTAAAAGGAATCTGTAAATACTTGTTTAATCTTACATTGGATTTTTAGAAGAGCTTTATGAAAGTTATTGAGATGTTTAGATTAGATTTTTTGATTAACTTTAATTTTTTCATTAACCACAGAATTAATACTAAATGTTAGTTATAATTCTGCGATGTTCACATTATTCTCCATGTTCGTGATTTATTATCATTATGAACTCTTCATCCTAATGACCATGAATTAACCAAATTCTCAGGGTTATTTTGCTTAAACATGATCAGAGTAAAAATCTGTCATGTATTATCTACAGCATGGCAGTTTGACCTTGAAGCAGCTCCAGCACCTCATGCTGGGGCCTCTGGTCTGAGGTCTTCATCTGAGCCATAAGGACATCAGGGCCCACAGCCATGTTTGTAGTCCATTAAAGCTTACAAAGAACACCCCACAGTTTGTGTTTGAATGAAGGATCAGATCAGAAACTATAAAGACTCCTTCAGGGACATTAAAAAAGCTGCACTGGGGGCACTCAGAGTATGGGGTAGCGGGCCCCCTAATACGGGCCGTCCTGTATGACCGTCAGAGTCTGGTTCGCAATGCCGACAGTTCATCTGAGTCATTCCCAGTGAGGGTTGGACTCACCAGGGCTGCCCTTTGTCCCCGATTCTGTTCATTACTTTTTTGGACAATTTCTAGGCGCAGCCAGGACATTCCGGTTTGGTGACCTCAGGATGGGGTCACTGCTTTTTGCAGATGATGTGGTACTTTTGGCTTCGTCGGGCCGTGACCTGCAGCTCTCACTGGATCGGTTCACAGCCAAGTGTGAAGCGGCTGGGATGAGAATCAGCACCTCCAAATCTGAGTCCATGGTCCTCGCCCAGGGGAGGGTGGAGTGCTCTCTCCGGATCGGGGATGAGATTCTGCCCCAAGTGGAGAAGTTCAAGCACCTCGGGGTCTTGTTCACAAGCAGAGGAAGGATGGATCGGGAGATTGACAGGCGGATCGGTGTGGCGTTGGCGTTGGCGTCGGCAGTGATGCTCTGCACCGGTCTGTCATGGTAAAAAGGAGCTGAGCCATAAGGCGAAGCTCTCCATGTACCGGTCGATCTTCACCCCTATCCTCGTATACGGTCATGAGCTGCATGTCATGACCGAAAAAACAGGATCACGAGTAAGCTGGGCTTACTACTTATATACTTATAATTTTTATTATGATATACTAATAATTATTTATACATTTCTATTTCTTTTTTAAATGATCATCCATCAGGGTCCTTGCCTCTGTGCAGGGAGGGAGGTCAAATTTAGCTGAAATCTCATGTGTTGAAGGTCAGGAGGTCACCTGCAGGACTTAACGTGATGTTTGTACCTGTCTTTCAGCCCCGCCTTATCGTGCTCTGCTCGTCCAATCAAACAGCTCCTCTTTCTGTCTAGGGGAGACATGTTGTCATTGATTATTATCAATCAGGTGATTACTGTTGTTACAAAGTTGCAGGTAAAGGCATTCATACCTGGGTTGCCATGGAAACGCTGTTTACACCCCTGGTGCGTGTTTCTGTGAGTGTCTCTAGAGGCGGAGCTTCTGAATGGTGGCACCTTCTTCTTCTTCTCTTTCTGCCCCTCCTTGCACCTCCTCCCTCTCCTCCTCTTCCTGCAGTGCCTCCTCCAGTGAGCTTCCAGCTCCGCCCACTGCTCACACCTCCACCTGCACGACACGCAGCTGAACCCCCCCGCGGCGCAGTGGGACCGGACGTGGACGTCCAGCAGGCGGCGGGACGGCAGCTTAAGGGGACAGAGGAGACACAGCAACCTCCTCTTCCTCTTTGTAGGGGGAGGGGACTTCTTGTGCAGGGAGCCGGGGGGGTCGGCGGGGGGCGGGGGGGGAGGAAGTGGCGGGATGGGGGCGGGTTTGGCTGCTGAGATGCGGTACAGTCCCAGAGTCATGAGGTGGGCGGACTGGTCCATCTCCTCCTGAGAGGCGGGGGGGTCCATGGGATGGGACAGACTGGCCCCCCCCTTCAGAGGGAAGATGGAGGTCTCCTCCTCTTCTTTCTCCTCCTCCTCTTTCTCCTCCTCCTCCTCCTCTTCCTGGAACAGCGTGCTCACCTAAAGGACAGGACACCTGAGTTACTGTGAACCTGCCGGCCTGGTTTTCCTCAGTATTAACTTAATTAATAAAAACCATGAAACATTTAAATAAACTCAGGTGTTCACACTGGCAGCCCCACCAAGGCCTGCAGGTCGCAGTGAGCTGACCCCGCCCAGGTGTTGTTCAGGTGTGAATGCACCAGAAGGGGTCAGTCTAGGGCAGCATGAGGCCCGCTGACCACACAAAGGTCTCAGTCCGGCAATAAGCTCTGCAGGTTTCAGGTGAGTCTGGTCAACAGGTGAGACTGTCTTCAGTCAACAGGTGAGACTGTCTACAGTCAACAGGTGAGGCCGTCTTCGGTCAACAGGTGAGACCGTCTTCGGTCAACAGGTGAGACCGTCTTCAGTCAACAGGTGAGGCCGTCTTCAGTCAACAGGTGAGGCCGTCTTCAGTCAACAGGTGAGGTTGTCTTCAGTCAACAGGTGAGACTGTCTTCAGTCAACAGGTGAGACTGTCTACAGTCAACAGGTGAGGCCGTCTTCAGTCAACAGGTGAGACCGTCTTCGGTCAACAGGTGAGGCCGTCTTCGGTCAACAGGTGAGGCCGTCTTCGGTCAACAGGTGAGACCGTCTTCAGTCAACAGGTGAGTCCGTCTTCGGTCAACAGGTGAGGCCGTCTTCGGTCAACAGGTGAGGCCGTCTTCGGTCAACAGGTGAGGCCGTCTTCGGTCAACAGGTGAGACCGTCTTCAGTCAACAGGTGAGTCCGTCTTCAGTCAACAGGTGAGTCCGTCTTCAGTCAACAGGTGAGTCCGTCTTCAGTCAACAGGTGAGTCCGTCTTCAGTCAACAGGTGAGGCCGTCTTCAGTCAACAGGTGAGTCCGTCTTCAGTCAACAGGTGAGGTTGTCTTTAGTCAACAGGTGAGCCTGTCTTTAGTCAACAGGTGAGTCTGTCAGTCTAAGGTGTCCCCCCTGACCTCTGGGATTGGCCTGAGCTCTATAAAAGGAACAAACTGAATACACCTGCTTACCTCACAGGTGTGGGCCACCTGCAGCCCTCCCTCACTGCTGATGTCGCAGGTGGGCGGGGACATGTTCTCCAGCATGTTGTAAAGCAGGAAGTCCTCGTCCTCGTCGCTTTGCTTTGACTCTCCATTCAAATCCATCTGATAGGCCGCCGCCCCCTCGCCCTCCTCGGTCCCATCCCCTCCGCATGTCTCTTCCAGGTAGGCGAGGGTGGGTGGGCGGTGCCTGTGCAGGTGGCTGCTGATGGAGGCTCTGAGGCTGCAGGTGAACTGGCAGAGTTTACAGCGATAGAGCTCCACTAGGAAGGACTCCACCAGGCCGCCGCCCACTCCTTCCACCTCGCCACAGTACAGGCTGGAGCTCACAGCTCCACCCACCACCTGCAGTGTCACGGGGCTGATGTCACGGTAACGCTGCTCCACCGACGGCATCACCTTCATCCCCATACCGTCAACATGGTGTCACGTGCAGGAGGCTCCGCCCTGATGACAGGAGAACAGACAGGTAAGGCAGGCTCATGGCAGCATTACAGGCTGTCGGGGTCTCCAGGTCAAACCTCCAGGGAGCACCATGCCTACAGGTGAAGCCAAAACAAAGGTGAAGGTCAGGACATGGACAGGTGATGGAAAGGTGGAGGACAGACGAATGTGAGACAGGTGATGGACAGGTGGAGGCCAGACGAGTGTGAGACAGGTGATGGACAGGTGGAGGCCAGACGAGTGTGAGACAGGTGATGGACAGGTGGAGGCCAGACGAGTGTGAGACAGGTGATGGACAGGTGGAGGCCAGACGAGTGTGAGACAGGTGATGGACAGGTGGAGGCCAGACGAGTGTGAGACAGGTGATGGACAGGTGGAGGCCAGACGAGTATGAGACAGGTGATGGACAGGTGGAGGACAGACGAGTATGAGACAGGTGTTGAACAGGTGGAGGACAGACGAGTGTGAGACAGGTGATGGACAGGTGGAGGACAGACGAGTGTGAGACAGGTGACGGACAGGTGGAGGACAGACGAGTATGAGACAGGTGACGGACAGGTGGAGGACAGACAAGTGTGAGACAGGTGACGGACAGGTGGAGGACAGACAAGTGTGAGACAGGTGACGGACAGGTGGAGGACAGACGAGTGTGAGACAGGTGACGGACAGGTGGAGGACAGACGAGTGTGAGACAGGTGACGGACAGGTGGAGGACAGACGAGTGTGAGACAGGTGACGGACAGGTGGAGGACAGACGAGTGTGAGACAGGTGACGGACAGGTGGAGGACAGACAAGTGTGAGACAGGTGACGGACAGGTGGAGGACAGACAAGTGTGAGACAGGTGACGGACAGGTGGAGGACAGACAAGTGTGAGACAGGTGACGGACAGGTGGAGGACAGACGAGTATGAGACAGGTGACGGACAGGTGGAGGACGGACAAGTGTGAGACAGGTGATGGACAGGTGGAGGACAGACGAGTATGAGACAGGTGTGGATGCTGTCAGCGAGACACACACCCCCTGGCCACTTTCATGACAGATGCACCCCCCCCCCCCCCACACACCACCCCGCCTCACCTGTGCAGGTCGTCTGGACCGTGACTGCACGTCCAAACTCACTGAGCTGCTGCCATGTGATTGACTGTTAATGACCAGTTGAAGGGGTGTACCTAATGGAGTGGCCGGTGGGCGCGTCCTCAGACGACGTCTCTGTCCGTTTGGTTCATAAACCTGTTTCAGTAGTTATGACCTCATTTCCGTTTTTAACCATGATAGGCTAACGCAGCTAGCATGATGCTAACACAGGCAGCTAACGGCGCTAACCCGCGTTACCTGCAGCTGCAGGGGACTCTCAGGTGTTCAGTTCGAGTTTAACAACGGACTTTGAGATCACTCACCTGCTGCTGGGGACGGGAAGCTGCTGCTGTTTACTTCCGCGATTCTTCTTCTACGGAAGCTACGTCACACCTGAGCGCCGACTGCGCCGTTACTGCCACCTGGAGGAGGACCGGGGAGCTGCACGAGCGCCTCAAACGGGCGGTTCAGCCGTTTGAAAAAGTGTCTTTCACAGGAAGAGGTGCAAGAGGTGGACCTCAAGAGCAACACACACACAAACGCACACGAATACACACAAGTGACATTAATGATAGATCAGATCATAGTCATCATAGACATTAATGATAGATCACACATCATAGACATAATGATAGATCAGACAAGTCACACATAGACATTAATGATAGATCATCATATCATCATAGACATAATGATAGATCAGATAAAACCTTTAATCATCATAGACATTAATGATAGATCAGATCAAAGTCATCATAGACATTAATGATAGATCAGATCATAGTCATCATAGACATTAATGATAGATCAGATCATATTCATCATAGACATTAATGATAGATCAGATCATAGTCATCATAGACATTAATGATAGATCATATTCATCATAGACATTAATGATAGATCAGATCATATTCATCATAGACATTAATGATAGATCAGATCATAGTCATCATAGACATTAATGATAGATCAGATCATATTCATCATAGACATTAATGATAGATCAGATCATAGTCATCATAGACATTCACGATAGATCAGATCAAAGTCATCATAGACATTAACGATAGATCAGATCATAGTCATCATAGACATTAATGATAGATCAGATCATAGTCATCACAGACATTCACGATAGATCAGATCAAAGTCATCATAGACATTAATGATAGATCAGATCATAGTCATCATAGACATTAACGATAGGTCAGATCATAGTCATCATAGACATTAATGATAGATCATAGTCATCATAGACATTAATGATAGATCATATTCATCATAGACATTAATGATAGATCATATTCATCATAGACATTAATGATAGATCATATTCATCATAGACATTAATGATAGATCAGATCATAGTCATCATAGACATTAATGATAGATCATATTCATCATAGACATTAATGATAGATCATATTCATCATAGACATTAATGATAGATCATATTCATCATAGACATTAATGATAGATCAGATCATAGTCATCATAGACATTAATGATAGATCAGATCATATTCATCATAGACATTAACGATAGATCATATTCATCATAGACATTAACGATAGATCATATTCATCATAGACATTAATGATAGATCTGATCATAGTCATCATAGACATTAATGATAGATCAGATCATAGTCATCATAGACATTAATGATAGATCAGATCATAGTCATAATAGACATTAATGATGGATCATATTCATCATAGACATTAATGATAGATCAGATCATAGTCATCATAGACATTAATGATAGATCAGATCATATTCATCATAGACATTAATGATAGATCAGATCATAGTCATCATAGACATTAATGATAGATCAGAGTCATCATAAACATTAATGATGGATCAGATCATAGTCATCATAGACAGTAATGATAGATCATACTCATCATAGACAGTAATGATAGATCATATTCATCATAGACATTAATGATAGATCATATTCATCATAGACATTAATGATAGATCAGATCATAGTCATAATAGACATTAATGATAGATCATATTCATCATAGACATTAATGATAGATCAGATCATAGTCATCATAGACATTAATGATAGATCATATTCATCATAGACATTAATGATAGATCAGATCATATTCATCATAGACATTAATGATAGATCATATTCATCATAGACATTAATGATAGATCATATTCATCATAGACATTAATGATAGATCATATTCATCATAGACATTAATGATAGATCATATTCATCATAGACATTAATGATAGATCATATTCATCATAGACATTAATGATAGATCATATTCATCATAGACATTAATGATAGATCAGATCATAGTCATCATAGACATTAATGATAGATCAGATCATAGTCATAATAGACATTAATGATGGATCATATTCATCATAGACATTAATGATAGATCAGATCATAGTCATCATAGACATTAATGATAGATCAGATCATAGTCATCATAGACATTAATGATAGATCATATTCATCATAGACATTAATGATAGATCATATTCATCATAGACATTAATGATAGATCAGATCATAGTCATCATAGACATTAATGATAGATCATATTCATCATAGACATTAATGATAGATCATATTCATCATAGACATTAATGATAGATCAGATCATAGTCATCATAGACATTCACGATAGATCATATTCATCATAGACATTAATGATAGATCATATTCATCATAGACATTAATGATAGATCATATTCATCATAGACATTAATGATAGATCAGATCATAGTCATCATAGACATTAATGATAGATCATACTCATCATAGACATTAATGATAGATCATAGTCATCATAGACATTAATGATAGATCAGATCATAGTCATCATAGACATTAATGATAGATCATAGTCATCATAGACATTAATGATAGATCATATTCATCATAGACATTAATGATAGATCATATTCATCATAGACATTGATGATAGATCATATTCATCATAGACATTAATGATAGATCAGATCATAGTCATCATAGACATTAATGATAGATCATATTCATCATAGACATTAATGATAGATCATATTCATCATAGACATTAACGATAGATCATATTCATCATAGACATTAATGATAGATCATATTCATCATAAACATTAGTGATAGATCATATTCATCATAGACATTAACGATAGATCATATTCATCATAAACATTAACGATAGATCATATTCATCATAGACATTAACGATAGATCATATTCATCATAGACATTAATGATAGATCATATTCATCATAGACATTAATGATAGATCATATTCATCATAAACATTAATGATAGATCATATTCATCATTTACATTAATGATAGATCATATTCATCATAGACATTAATGATAGATCATATTCATCATAGACATTAATGATAGATCATATTCATCATAGACATTAATGATAGATCATATTCATCATAGACATTAATGATAGATCATATTCATCATAGACATTAATGATAGATCATATTCATCATAGACATTAATGATAGATCATATTCATCATAGACATTAATGATAGATCATATTCATCATAGACATTAATGATAGATCATATTCATCATAGACATTAATGATAGATCATATTCATCATAGACATTAATGATAGATCATATTCATCATAGACATTAATGATAGATCATATTCATCATAGACATTAATGATAGATCATATTCATCATAGACATTAATGATAGATCAGATCATAGTCATCATAGACATTAATGATAGATCATAGTCATCATAGACATTAATGATAGATCAGATCATAGTCATCATATACATTAATGATAGATCATATTCATCATAGACATTAATGATAGATCATAGTCATCATAGACATTAATGATAGATCATAGTCATCATAGACATTAATGATAGATCATATTCATCATAGACATTAATGATAGATCAAGATCATAGTCATCGCAGACATTAATGATAGATCATAGTCATCATGAACGTGTATTAGATCAGTGAATCATAGATCAAATCATATACGATTAATGATAGATCAAGATCTAGTGTCATCACAAACATTAATGATAAGAATCAGATCATAGTCACCATAGACAGTAATGATAGATCATACTCATCATAGACATAGATGATAGATCATAGTCATCATAGACATTAATGATAGATCAGATCATAGTCATCATAGACATTAATGATAGATCAGGCTGATCTCTCTGCGTGCTCCAAAATGAGCTGCATCATCTCAGATGTTTAACTGTAACACATTAATATTCAACAAATATGGAGCAAAAGAAATAAAGACTGATTTTATATTCAGCTCAGAAAATATTTGTTTATATATAAATGTTTTATTTATACGTATACGTATATTTTTATTTTATATTTATATATATATATATATATATATATATATATATATATATATATATATATACATGTTTTATTCCTATTTTTATATATGGAGAATGTTTTATTACTCTCATTTGCATTTATATTTCACATATTTGTATTATAAATATAAATGTTTTATTACATTTATTTGTATATATATATATATATATATATATATATATATATATATCGTATTACACATATTTTTTATTTGTGTAAATGTTTTATTACATATTTGTTTATATGTGTAAATGTTTTATTTCACATATTTGTTTATTTGTGTAAATGTTTTATTACACATATTTGTTTATATATATAAATGTTTGATTACACATATTTGTTTATTTGTGTAAATGTTTTATTTCACATATTTTTTTATTTGTGTAAATGTTTTATTACACATATTTGTTTATATGTGTAAATGTTTTATTTCACATATTTGTTTATTTGTGTAAATGTTTTATTTCACATATTTGTTTATTTGTGTAAATGTTTGATTACACATATTTGTTTATTTGTGTAAATGTTTTATTACACATATTTGTTTATATATATAAATGTTTGATTACACATATTTGTTTATTTGTGTAAATGTTTTATTTCACATATTTTTTTATTTGTGTAAATGTTTTATTACACATATTTGTTTATATGTGTAAATGTTTTATTACACATATTTGTTTATTTGTGTAAATGTTTTATTTCACATATTTGTTTATTTGTGTAAATGTTTTATTACACATATTTGTTTATATGTGTAAATGTTTTATTTCACATATTTGTTTATTTGTGTAAATGTTTTATTACACATATTTGTTTATATATATAAATGTTTGATTACACATATTTGTTTATTTGTGTAAATGTTTTATTTCACATATTTGTTTATTTGTGTAAATGTTTTATTACACATATTTGTTTATTTGTGTAAATGTTTTATTTCACATATTTGTTTATTTGTGTAAATGTTTTATTACACATATTTGTTTATTTGTGTAAATGTTTTATTTCACATATTTGTTTATGTGTAAATGTTTTATTTATACGTATACGTATATTTTTATTTATTTATATATATATATAAATGTTTTATTTCACATATTTGTTTATTTGTGTAAATGTTTTATTACACATATTTGTTTATATATATAAATTTTTTTTTCACATATTTGTTTATTTGTGTAAATGTTTTATTTCACATATTTGTTTATATATATAAATGTTTTTTTTCACATATTTGTTTATTTGTGTAAATGTTTTATTACACATATTTGTTTATATATATAAATGTTTTTTTTCACATATTTGTTTATTTGTGTAAATGTTTTTTTTCACATATTTGTTTATTTGTAAATGTTTTATTACACATATTTGTTTATATATATAAATGTTTTTTTCACATATTTGTTTATTTGTGTAAATGTTTTATTTCACATATTTGTTTATATATATAAATGTTTTTTTTCACATATTTGTTTATTTGTGTAAATGTTTTATTACACATATTTGTTTATATATATAAATGTTTTTTTTCACATATTTGTTTATTTGTGTAAATGTTTTTTTTCACATATTTGTTTATTTGTGTAAATGTTTTATTACACATATTTGTTTATATATATAAATGTTTTTTTTCACATATTTGTTTATTTGTGTAAATGTTTTATTTCACATATTTGTTTATATATATAAATGTTTTTTTTCACATATTTGTTTATTTGTGTAAATGTTTTATTACACATATTTGTTTATATATATATATATAAATGTTTTATTTCACATATTTGTTTATTTGTGTAAATGTTTTATTACACATATTTGTTTATTTGTGTAAATGTTTTATTACACATATTTGTTTATTTGTGTAACTTTATTTCTATAACTGGAGACTTCGTATTCAAACTGTTCTGAACTTTATTTATGGATCACTGATTAGTGAACGACATCAGAGACGACAGCACGAGGGTCCACAGCCTCGTTAGCGGCTCATTAGTGACGTCATTTCAAAAGTTCAGTAATTCTGACGCAGGTTAGAACTGATGATGGGAGCCAGGGTCAAAGGTCAGCCAGTCCAGAACAGATAAAAATCTGAATTAAAAAAACAGCATTGTGACTTCCTGTCAGCCAAGAGACTCACAATCATGTGTTTGTTGTTGGTGCAGCGCCTGACGACCAGAGAGAGTCGCCATGGTAACCGCCATCTAACCGCCAGCTGCACAGTGCTCTTACATAAGCGTCTGAACTTCCCCCTGCACGTCACTGAAACAGAATCGACCACATAGCGTGACAACGAGTTCAGTCTGTGACACTCAAACAGGAAGTGAAAGCAGCAGCAGCGTGTTGTTTATCTCACTGTCCTCACACTTTTACTGACACACAAACACAGCACCACCCTGCACGATCCGAGTCTCTAACCACAGGCCAGTCTCCATGAGTCTCCATGAGTCTCCAAGAGTCTACAAGGGTCTACAAGGGTCTCTAAGAGTCTACAAGAGTCTCCAAGAGTCTCCCTGAGTCTCCAAGAGTCTCAAACAGTCTCAAACAGTCTCCATGAGTCTCCAAGAGTCTCAAACAGTCTCCAAGAGTCTCCAAGAGTCTCAAACAGTCTCCATGAGTCTCCAAGAGTCTCTAAGAGTCTCCAAGAGTCTCAAACAGTCTCCAAGAGTCTCCAAGAGTCTCAAACAGTCTCCATGCGTCTCTAAGAGTCTCCAAGAGTCTCCAAGAGTCTCAAAGAGTCTCCAAGAGTCTCCAAGAGTCTCTAAGAGTCTCCAAGAGTCTCAAACAGTCTCCAAGAGTCTCAAACAGTCTCCATGAGTCTCCAAGAGTCTCTAAGAGTCTCCAAGAGTCTCAAACAGTCTCCAAGAGTCTCAAACAGTCTCCAAGAGTCTCCAAGGGTGTCTTAGAGTCTCCAAGAGTCTCAAACAGTCTCCAAGAGTCTCTAAGAGTCTCCCTGAGTCTCCAAGAGTCTCAAACAGTCCCCAAGAGTCTTCAAGGGTGTCTTAGAGTCTCCAAGAGTCTCCCTGAGTTTCCAAGAGTCTCCAAAAATCTCCAAGGGTGTCTTAGAGTCTCCAAGAGTCTCCAAGAGTCTCCCTGAGTCTCCAAGAGTCTCTAAGAGTCTCCCTGAGTCTCCAAGAGTCTCAAACAGTCTCCAAGAGTCTCTAAGAGTCTCCCTGAGTCTCCAAGAGTCTCAAACAGTCTCCAAGAGTCTTCAAGGGTGTCTAAGAGTCTCCAAGAGTCTCCTCGAGTCTCCCTGAGTTTCCAAGAGTCTCCAAAAATCTCCAAGGGTGTCTTAGAGTCTCCAAGAGTCTCCAAGAGTCTCCAAGAGTCTCTAAGAGTCTCCCTGAGTCTCCAAGAGTCTCCAAGAGTCTCCCTGAGTCTCCAAGAGTCTCTAAGAGTCTCCCCGAGTCTCCAAAAATCTCCAAGGGTGACTTAGAGTCTCAAAGAGTCTTCAAGAGTCTCCAAGAGTCTCAAAGAGTCTCCAAGAGTCTCCCTGAGTCTCCAAGAGTCTAAAAGAGTCTCCAAGAGTCTCAAAGAGTCTCTAAGAGTCTCCAAGAGTCTCCAAGAGTCTCCCTGAGTCTCCAAGAGTCTCCAAGAGTCTCCAAGAGTCTCAAAGAGTCTCTTAGAGTCTCCCTGAGTCTCCAAGAATCTCCCTGAGTCTCCAAGAGTCTCCAAGAGTCTCCCTGAGTCTCAAAGAGTCTCAAAGAGTCTCCAAGAGTCTCCAAGAGTCTCAAGAGTCTCCAAGAGTCTCCAAGAGTCTCTAAGAGTCTCAAACAGTCTCCAAGAGTCTCCAAGAGTCTCTAAGAGTCTCCAAGAGTCTCCAAGAGTCTCTAAGAGTCTCAAACAGTCTCCAAGAGTCTCCAAGAGTCTCTAAGAGTCTCCAAGAGTCTCCAAGAGTCTCTAAGAGTCTCCAAGAGTCTCCAAGAGTCTCCCTGAGTCTCAAAGAGTCTCAAAGAGTCTCCAAGAGTCTACAAGAGTCTACAAGAGTCTACAAGAGTCTCCAAGAGTCTCCCCAAGTCTCAAAGTGTCTCCAGAGTCTCCCCAAGTCTCCACAGTCTCCACAGTCTCTTAGAGTCTCCAAGAGTCTCTAAGAGTCTCAAACAGTCTCCAAGAGTCTCCAAGAATCTCTAAGAGTCTCCAAGAGTCTCCAAGAGTCTCTAAGAGTCTCAAACAGTCTCCAAGAGTCTCCAAGAGTCTCTAAGAGTCTCCAAGAGTCTCCAAGAGTCTCTAAGAGTCTCAAACAGTCTCCAAGAGTCTCCAAGAGTCTCTAAGAGTCTCCAAGAGTCTCCAAGAGTCTCTAAGAGTCTCAAACAGTCTCCAAGAGTCTCCAAGAGTCTCTTAGAGTCTCCAAGAGTCTCAAAGAGTCTCCAAGAGTCTCCAAGAGTCTCCAAGAGTCTCTAAGAGTCTCCAAGAGTCTCCAAGAGTCTCTATGAGTCTCAAACAGTCTCTAAGAGTCTCCAAGAGTCTCTAAGAGTCTCAAACAGTCTCCAAGAGTCTCTAAGAGTCTCAAACAGTCTCCAAGAGTCTCCAAGAGTCTCCAAGAGTCTCTAAGAGTCTCCAAGAGTCTCTAAGAGTCTCTAAGAGTCTCCAAGAGTCTCCAAGAGTCTCCAAGAGTCTCAAACAGTCTGTCGAGTCTCTGAAGTTAGTCAGGAGGTGGACAAACACCCTGGAGCTCCTTCTAACAGCAGCAGCTCTCTGATCACTTCTGTCTTTTCACACTCGGCTTTCGAACATGAACCTGGTCTTTTTCCTTTTGACCTTTGTGACCTGAAACTTCAGCCTGAAGGTCGGACTGAGCAATAAGTGAAATGAAACCCTTAAATCAGAGCCCTAACCTTTAAGTGGTTTTGAACCAGACTGAGTTTAAGGGCTTTTGTTCTTCTGCCGTCACATGTGCTCGCTTCACGTTTAATTTAAGGGTTTATTTTGGGGACTAGTGCGTCACAAAGCTCCACCCTCAGGGTAACTTCTGCTTTGACTCGTCTGGCGGCGGTTTAACGGACAGAAAGTGAGACGCGCCGAGACAGACTGTGAGTACACCCAGTTCCTCTCTAAGATTTCATTTTTTAAATAGTTTATGAAGATTGTAAAAGTCTTTAAATACAGGATTTATCTGAATAACTGTAAAAACAAAAAAGGTGTTAAATCTCTGCGGTGCTCAGATTTTGATTTTCAGGTCTCGTTTCTGATTGGAGGGATTTAAGATTATAGACTCTGAACAGATGATAGATTATTAAAGAGAAATGGAGATTTACACAGGGCAGCAGGCTGTTATCAGCTCAGGTGGTAAACAGGATCCTTGTGATTTTTTATTGACTAAAGTTCATTTGTTAAATGTCTTTTCTGATTCCATTTATTTTATTAGTTAAAAAAACAAAGAGCAAATTATCACTATGTCACTTAATCATTATTATGGATGCTCATTACCAAAGGTATTATGTCAGTGTCGTATTAGAAGACTGTACTAAAGTTTTAAAATCAACTAAAGATCACCATGAGGGTGTTTTAAAAACATTTTATTCAAGAATCAGATGTTTTTCTGGTTTCTGAGAGGAGCAGAACAGTGAAGACAGGAAAATACAGAACAGTATATCGGTCAGAATGATGGATTATATGATTTCAGACAAAATCCACCTTTGCATCCATCATTATTATTATTTCCATTATTTTTTATAAACAATTCTATTATTATTAGTAGAAATAATACAATAATTATGATTAGTATAACTATTATTCTTACTGTTATCATTAAACTGGTATTATAATTATTATTATTATCATCGTCATTGTTAAAAATAATGCTGTTATTATTGTCATAGATATAAAATTCATGTCATTGGTAGAACCGTTATTTTTATTACTATTGTAATTTCTGTTATTTCAACTATTATCATGAAAGTCTTCTGATAATTAGCATGATGATGATTCACATCCTCAAAGCTCAGTCCATGTGACAGGATAATGTTCTTCTTCAACAGCAGGAACACTGATGAACTAGTTCATTCTTTCGCTGCACAGTTAGCATGGTTAGCCTTACAGATAGCCTTAGTTAGCATGGTTTGCCTAAAAGATAGCCTTACATTTTGCATAGTTAGCCTTAAAGATAGCCTCTCAGTTAGCATGGTTAGCCTAACGGTTAGACTTACAGTTAGCATGGTTAACCCTACAGATAGCCTTACAGCTAGCATAGTTAGCCTTAAAGATAGCTTTACAGTTAGCACGGTTAGCCTTACTGAAAGACATACAGAAAGTTCCACAGATAGCTTCACAGTTCGAGTAGTTAGCCTTAAATTTAGCCACATGTCCCCCTAGCATACTAAAAAACCATAACTGTACATCTTTACAGATATACAGCATTATATAAAAGTCCTTTTCCTAAATTCCTTCTTAGTAAGTGCTCCTGTTGTTCACAGCATTTTCTTGAACTTTCCCTAAAATCCACTTGGTACAGAAGAGGATTAGGACCACTGAGAAAAAACATATTTATCTAAAGAAAAAAACTCAGAATTCTGACTTTTTTTCTTTAGAGAAATGTTTTTTTTCTCAGTGGTCCTAATCCTCTTCTGTAACTTGGAGATTGATTTAATTTGGTTAATTTTGGCCTGCCCAGAAACCCTCCTCTTCCAGCCCTGCACAGAACAGACTGTTTCACAGTCAGTGCTCTTCAGCTGTCTGAGCATGACAACAACATGAAGTCGTCATTAAAGTTACACGTTGGCAGGTTTGCAGGAGACCACAGACTTATAATTTAGTTTAAAAAGATTAGACAGTGAACTCTGTTCAAGAAGTGAGATTTAAGAACTAAAGTATTTACAGCGGAGCTAAAATCAGTCCAAGAAAAAGATCAGAAACGTAATCACTGACTTAAATAACAGGACTTTGATTTAACAACCACTGAATCATAAACGATTTGATCCTTTGTATTAACCATTATTATAGATCTATAATAACAAGAATAATAACTATTATTGTTATTGGTAAATCTATTTTTCATGATTGTTTAAATGTTCAATAAAAGGGGTTTGGCTTTATTATGTTACTTTGTTGATGTGACAGTGGGATATCATAGTGATGATGTCATGGTGATGATGTCATGGTAATGATGTCATGATGATGTCATTGTGATGATGTCCTTATGATGATGTCATAGTGATTATTATAATGATGATGTCATGGTAATGATGTCATGATGATGTCATTGTGATGATGTCCTTATGATGATGTCATAGTGATTATTATAATGATGATGACATAGTAATGATGTCATAATGATGTCATGTTACTATTATAATGATGTCATGATGTTCTTTTTTAGGTCACTAAACAACAAAAACAAACCTGATCACATGACCAACATGGATGACATCACCACAGCGTTCCCCACAGAGGTAAACAAACAGATATCGATAAAAGTTATTGATCATGAATCGATCAGTTTAATCTGATTAAATGTCTCCAGGTGTGTTAAGATGTTCTTCTCCTCCAATCAGGATGCTTTCACCTTAAGCCCCTCCCCTGGCACAGAGGACTACGACTTCCTGAACATGTGGTGTGACCGCTCATCAGTCAGGCAGTTCAGGAGCCAATATGAGCCACCGCTCTATTGGATCATCACCGTGGTGGGCGGAGCCGGGAATCTGGCAGTGGCGTGGATCTACCTGAACTTCCCACGGCGGCAGAAGACCATGACCGACATGTACCTGCTGAACTTGGCTGTGGCCGACCTGCTGTTCCTGTTCACGCTGCCATTTTGGGCAGCAGAGGCTTCCAACGGCTGGACCTTCGGACTGGGCATGTGCAGGATAAACTCCGCCCTCTACAAGGTGAACCTGTTCAGCAGCATGCTGCTGCTCACCTGCATCAGCATCGACCGCTACATCGTCATTGTCCAGTCCGCCAAGGCGCAGAACTCCAAGGCAGAGCGCCTCCGCTGCAGCAGACTGGTGTGCATAGGGGTGTGGCTTGCAGCATTTATCCTGACCATCCCCGACCTGGTGTTCTCGCACATCAAGGAGGTGGAGGAGCATCAGTACTGCAGGAACGTGTTCCCGTCCCACATCGGCACCGCCATCAAGATCGCCGTGCTGTCGGTGCAGGTGAGCGTGGGCTTCTGCCTGCCCTTCGTCATCATGGCCTTCTGCTACAGCGTCATCTTCGTCAAGCTGCTCTCCACCAGAAACTTCCAGAAGCACAAGGCCATGCGCGTCGTCTTCGCCGTGGTGGCGGTGTTCGTCGTGTCCCAGCTGCCCTACAACGGCGTGCTGGTGATGGAGGCCACGCAGGCCAACAACACCACGCTGGACTGCGAGGAGATGAAGCGCTTCGACATGGTGGGGCAGGTCCTGAAGAGCGTGGCCTACATGCACGCCTGCCTCAACCCTTTCCTCTACGTCTTTGTTGGCGAGCGCTTCCGCCGTGACCTGCTGCAGATCTTTGACCGCCACCGTGGTCAGGTCGCCAAGAGTCTGCCCAGCAAGTCCTTCAGGAGTCCGCTGAGCTCCACCCGAAACTCGGTGATGTCAGACAGCGACACCTCAAACGCACTGTCCCTGTAGCAGAAAACTACTTCCTGTTTGTGCTGCAAACTGATGACATCATCAACACGCAAACACACGGCATGCGACCAGGTGTCTGCGCACCTTCAGCTGAATACAAAGAGAATGTTTAAAGGGATTATTCATTTAAGGGATCATTCATTTAAGGGATTATTTCTTTAAGGGATTGTTCTAAGGGATTATTTAAGGGATATTTCAGGGGGTTTCCATTTAAGGGATGGGTAACTTTATGATTTTCTGATGGTAAGGCAAAGTAAAACAGAAACCACTGCTCTGGACTGAAGATAATTGATGTCTTGAATGTATCAGTTTCCAGGACTTTCTCAGGACTTTCCAGGCCTCTTTTTGAATGTGAAGCTTTTTAGCAACTTTTAGCTGCTGTGATTGGCCATAGTTTGGTCATGTGACCTCTGTTCCTCTCAGGTGTTCATTGAGCTGCCTCATCCAGTGATATCAATGTTATTCTCTATGTTATCGCTCTGTGTTTGTTTGTTTTTGAAAACAAATTTAAATGTTTCTGTCAGCGCTGCTAAAGATGCTAACATATGTTAACTGAGTCCTTCCATGCGTATTTGAATCAGGTTAGGGCTGGGGAATATCTCCGGTTACTAAACAGATGTATATATTTATGAGAATGTTGTTTATATTCATGTGGTTCAGTTTGTTGTAAAATGGCTGCCTCTTGTTATGGTCCATTAGCACATGGCTAACAGTCAGAACCATTAAGAATGACTTAGCCACACTGTGTGGAAATGTCCATGTCTGTCATTCAAACAGCGACACGAGAACCTAAGACGGTCGGGAAGTCTACAAGCTTCCTGGCAGCCTTTTCTACTCTCTGCCCGGCCTTACCTGCATGTCTGTGGTGGTGTAAATATTGTCCTGGTTGTAAAAAGATGTAAAGATGTCTAAATGTTACTGTGTCTCTGATAAATAAACATGGTTGCATGACTGGAGTCTGTGTGGTGTGTTTGTGAGCGTGTGCAGCAGGAGGAAGTAGATCAGAACAGTCACACTTGTTACTTCACATCCTTCCCCCTCTCATCCTGTTTATCTTCACAGTGTTCAGAGAAAACAAGAACAGCACCTGTACCAAGTGGCAGGGCTGCCACGTGCCCATCACGCTGCGGGAAAAAGTGTCCTCAAAATTAGAGCAAAGATAAAACATTTCAAACATAAAGAGACAAAGACACAGATAAAACATTTCAAAGGTGTTAAAACAAAGAATATAAAACATAAAACTACAAAGACACAGTTAAAACATTTCAAAGGGGTTAAAGCAAAGAAAATAAAACAAACTACATAGACACAGATAAAACATTTCAAACATAAAGAGACAAAGACACAGATAAAACATTTCAAACATAAAGAGACAAAGACACAGATAAAACATTTCAAAGGTGTTAAAACAAAGAATATAAAACATAAAACTACAAAGACACAGTTAAAACATTTCAAAGGGGTTAAAGCAAAGAAAATAAAACAAACTACATAGACACAGATAAAACATTTCAAACATAAAGAGACAAAGACACAAATAAAACATTTCAAAGGTGTTAAAACAAAGACAATAAAACACAGAGAGACAAAGACACAGATTAAACATTTCAAAGGGGTTAAAACAAAGAAAATAAAACACTAACAGACAAAGACACATAAAACATTTCAAAGGTGTTAAAACAAAGAAAATAAAACATAAAACTACAAAGACAGTTAAAACATTTCAAAGGGGTAAAAGCAAAAGAAAATAAAACATAAAGAGACAAAGACACAGATAAAACATTTCAAAGGTGTTAAAACAAAGAAAATAAAACATAAAACTACAAAGACACAGTTAAAACATTTCAAAGGGGTAAAAGCAAAAGAAAATAAAACATAAAGAGACAAAGACACAGATAAAACATTTCAAAGGGTTTAAGCAAAGACAATAAAACATAAAGAGACAAAGACACAGATAAAATATTTCAAAGGTGTTAAAACAAAGAAAATAAAACATAAAACTACAAAGACACAGTTAAAACATTTCAAAGGGGTAAAAGCAAAAGAAAAAAACAAAGAGACAAAGACACAGATAAAACATTTCAAAGGGTTTAAGCAAAGACAATAAAACATAAAGAGACAAAGACACAGATAAAACATTTCAAAGGGGTTAAAACAAAGAAAATAAAACATAAAGACACAAAGACACAGATAAAACATTTCAAAGGGTTTAAGCAAAGACAATAAAACATAAAGAGACAAAGACACAGATAAAATATTTCAAAGGTGTTAAAACAAAGAAAATAAAACATAAAGAGACAAAGACACAGATAAAAACATGTTAAAGGGGTTAAAGCAAAAGAAAATAAAACATAAAGAGACAAAGACACGGATGAAAAATGTCAAAGAATTTTAACAGAAGACAATCAAACATAAAACTACAAAGACATGAATAAAACATTTCAAAGGGGTTAAAGCAAAAGACAATAAAACACAAAGAGACAAAGACACAGATAAAAACATGTTAAACGGGTTAAAGCAAAGAAAATAAAACATAAAGACACAAAGACACAGACAAAACATTTCAAAGGGGTTAAAGCAAAGGACAATAAAACATAAAGAGACAAAGACACAGATAAAACATTTCAAAGGGGTTAAAGCAAAGAAAATAAAACATAAAGAGACAAAAACAGATAAAACATTTCAAAGGGGTTAAAGCAAAGAAAATAAAACATAAAGACACAAAGACACAGACAAAACATTTCAAAGGGGTTAAAGCAAAGGACAATAAAACATAAAGAGACAAAGACACAGATAAAACATTTCAAAGTGGTTAAAGCAAAGGACATAAAACATAAAGAGACAAAGACACAGATAAAACATTTCAATGGGGTTAAAGCAAAGAAAATAAAACACAAAGAGACAAAGAGACAGATAAAACATTTCAAAGAAGTTAAAGCAAAAGAAAATAAAACATAAAGAGACAAAGACACAGATAAAATATTTCAAAGGTGTTAAAACAAAGAAAATAAAACATAAAGAGACAAAGACACAGATAAAAACATGTTAAAGGGGTTAAAGCAAAAGAAAATAAAACATAAAGAGACAAAGACACGGATGAAAAATTTCAAAGAATTTTAACAGAAGACAATCAAACATAAAACTACAAAGACACAGATAAAACATTTCAAAGGATTAAAGCAAAAGACAATAAAACACAAAGAGACAAAGACACAGATAAAAACATGTTAAACGGGTTAAAGCAAAAGAAAATAAAACATAAAGAGACAAAGACACAGATAAAACATTTCAAAGAATTTTAACAGAAGACAATCAAACATAAAACTACAAAGACATGAATAAAATATTTCAAAGGGGTTAAAGCAAAAGAAAATAAAACACAAAGAGACAAAGACACAGATAAAACATTTCAAAGGGGTTAAAGCAAAGAAAATAAAACATAAAGACACAAAGACACAGACAAAACATTTCAAAGGAGTTAAACAAAAGAACAATAAAACATAAAGAGACAAAGACACAGATAAAACATTTCAAAGGGGTTAAAGCAAAGAAAATAAAACATAAAGAGACAAAAACAGATAAAACATTTCAAAGGGGTTAAAGCTAAGAAAATAAAACATAAAGACACAAAGACACAGTCAAAACATTTCAAAGGGTTTAAGCAAAGACAATAAAACATAAAGAGACAAAGACACAGATAAAACATTTCAAAGTGGTTAAAGCAAAGGACATAAAACATAAAGAGACAAAGACACAGATAAAACATTTCAAAGGGGTTAAAACAAAGAAAATAAAACATAAAGAGACAAAGACACAGATAAAAACATGTTAAAGGGGTTAAAGCAAAAGAAAATAAAACATAAAGAGACAAAGACACGGATGAAAAATTTCAAAGAATTTTAACAGAAGACAATCAAACATAAAACTACAAAGACACAGATAAAACATTTCAAAGGGGTTAAAGCAAAAGACAATAAAACACAAAGAGACAAAGACACAGATAAAAACATGTTAAACGGGTTAAAGCAAAAGAAAATAAAACATAAAGAGACAAAGACACAGATAAAACATTTCAAAGAATTTTAACAGAAGACAATCAAACATAAAACTACAAAGACACGAATAAAACATTTCAAAGGGGTTAAAGCAAAAGAAAATAAAACATAAAGAGACAAAGACACAAATAAAACATTTCAAAGGGGTTAGAGCAAAAGAAAGTAAAACATAAAACTACTAAGACAGATAAAACATTTCAAAGGTGTTAAAGCAAAAGAAAATAAAACATAAAGAGACTGAGACACAGATAAAACATGTAAAAGGGGTTAAAGCAAAGGAAATAAAACATAAAGAGACAAAGACACGGATAAAAAAAAACATTTCAAAGGGGTTAAAGCAAAGGAAATAAAACAAAGAGACAAAGACACAGATAAAACATTTCAAAGGGGTTAAAGCAAAGGAAATAAAACAAAGAGACAAAGACACAGATAAAACATTTCAAAGGGGTTAAAGCAAAAGAAAATAAAACATAAAGAGACAAAGACACAAATAAAACATTTCAAAGGGGTTAAAGCTAAGAAAATAAAACATAAAGAGACAAAGACACAGATAAAAAACATTTCAAAGGGGTTAAAGCAAAGAAAATAAAACACAAAGAGACAAAGACACAGATAAAACATTTCAAAGGGGTTAAAGCAAAGAAAATAAAACACAAAGAGACAAAGACACAGATAAAACATTTCAAAGGGGTTAAAGCAAAGGAAATAAAACATAAAGAGACAAAGACACAGATAAAAATACATTTCAAAGGGGTTAAAGCAAAGAAGATAAATCATAAAGAGACAAAGACACAGATAAAACATTTCAAAGGGGTTAAAGCAAAGAAGATAAAACACAAAGAGACAAAGACACAGATAAAACATTTCAAAGGGGTTAAAGCAAAAGAAAATAAAACACAAAGAGACAAAGACACAGATAAAACATTTCAAAGGGGTTAAAGCTAAGAAAATAAAACATAAAGAGACAAAGACACAGATAAAAAAACATTTCAAAGGGGTTAAAGCAAAAGAAAATAAAACACAAAGAGACAAAGACACAGATAAAACATTTCAAATGGGTTAAAGCAAAGAAAATAAACCATAAAACTACAAAGACACATTTAAAACATTTCAAAGGGGTTAAAGCAAAGAAGATAAATCATAAAGAGACAACGACACAGATAAAAACATTTCAAAGGGGTTAAAGCAAAGGACATAAAACATAAAGAGACAAAGACACAGATAAAACATTTCAAAGGGGTTAAAACAAAGAAAATAAAACATAAAGAGACAAAGACACAGATAAAAACATGTTAAAGGGGTTAAAGCAAAAGAAAATGAAACATAAAGAGACAAAGACACGGATGAAAAATTTCAAAGAATTTTAACTGAAGACAATCAAACATAAAACTACAAAGACACAGATAAAACATTTCAAAGGGGTTAAAGCAAAAGACAATAAAACACAAAGAGACAAAGACACAGATAAAAACATGTTAAACGGGTTAAAGCAAAAGAAAATAAAACATAAAGAGACAAAGACACAGATAAAACATTTCAAAGAATTTTAACAGAAGACAATCAAACATAAAACTACAAAGACACAGTTAAAACATTTCAAAGGGGTTAAAGCAAAAGAAAATAAAACATAAAGAGACAAAGACACAAATAAAACATTTCAAAGGGGTTAGAGCAAAAGAAAGTAAAACATAAAACTACTAAGACAGATAAAACATTTCAAAGGTGTTAAAGCAAAAGAAAATAAAACATAAAGAGACTGAGACACAGATAAAACATGTAAAAGGGGTTAAAGCAAAGGAAATAAAACATAAAGAGACAAAGACACGGATAAAAAAAAACATTTCAAAGGGGTTGAAGCAAAGGAAATAAAACAAAGAGACAAAGACACAGATAAAACATTTCAAAGGGGTTAAAGCAAAGGAAATAAAACAAAGAGACAAAGACACAGATAAAACATTTCTAAGGGGTTAAAGCAAAAGAAAATAAAACATAAAGAGACAAAGACACAAATAAAACATTTCAAAGGGGTTAAAGCTAAGAAAATAAAACATAAAGAGACAAAGACACAGATAAAAAACATTTCAAAGGGGTTAAAGCAAAGAAGATAAAACACAAAGGTCTCTAATTTCGTGGCACAGCGCAGGGGGCGCAAGCCTGGCGCACCCCACGCAGTGTTTAATTCAGGCGGTGAATCGCCAGGCTGCCAATTTGCGCAGGAGGAAAGGCGCACCTGGGGGAGGTGCCGACAGATTCGAGTGGCGCAGTGACAATTTCGTGCCAAAAAACAGTGCAGAAAGTGCGCTGAAAGCACGCCAGCTCCAACCTGGTTTAACCTCGGCGCAGGGCGGAGCGCACCCTGCACAGCTGTAATTTGGTGACAAGCGCACATGTGCGCATGCCTCAGAGGCAGGTTTCCAGAGTGTCAGGCACATTTTAATGCAATAAACAATCACAGCAATCACTATTTAATGTAACCGTCTAAACCAGCATATACATTTGTATCTATATTAACTGTCCCGTCACATCTGATGTCGGATTAAAGCCGTTTGTCACAATAGAAACTTAACCTGACGGCAGCTGGAAGTTTGATGCACATCTTACAAGTCAACAATAAACAGCCTTAACATCTGATACTGAGTATATATCTGGCTTCTCTCATTTCATTAAATTCAAAGAAAAGGGGGAGAAAAAAGATGAAGAAAAAAGAGAGAAAATAAATGTCTGTCACTCAGGATTTACCTGTGATTTCCCATATTCCTCTATTTTAGTCTTTATTTTTAACGTGATCTAAAAAGATAGAGTAGGCTACATCATTGCAAGGAGGATGAGGGGGAGACACCAGGAGAGTATACAGTATCACTAAAGGCTCTGCTATTTGGTGATGACAAACCAGGAATGCAGGTGGATCACAAGTATTAAGAATGGATAAGCCAGCGGGTGTGAAACTGTCTCTTATTTTTTTTACTATTAATGACAAAGGAACAGATTACATCTGTCCCGGGAGCTGGCCCACACGGTGACGCGCCCTGCTGTCCATTCCTGCTGAATGACAGCAGCTCTGACCGTCTCCAGCAGCGGGGATCATTCAGACCAATCAGATGCTGCGCCTCGGCCGCAGCGCATTTAAAGGCGAGGCGCTCATTTGATTGGTGAAGACGGCGATTGGCTGTGATAATCCCACTCACGTCTATTCTCCTCCCTCTCTGGATATGCGTGGAGAGGCGGAGACGTGGGCCTGGACGCGCAACCTCTGCGCCCCTGTGCGCCATGAGTGCGCCTCTCTTGGCACTGCAGGAAACTTGCAAAGTGCGCAGGTCACACCCAGTCTGCGCGGCGAAGGCCGGCGCAGGCAGGTGCGCCTGCGCTTGCGCCTGGTCTACGAAATTAGAGCCCAAAGAGACAAAGACACAGATAAAACATTTCAAAGGGGTTAAAGCAAAAGAAAATAAAACACAAAGAGACTGAGACAGGATCATTGGTCAGTTTGTTGATTAGATTATTGATCAATGCCCTGAGCTACGGTCATTTATCTGATCAATGATGGCAGATCCAGACCAGATTTTGGTGTTTACCGTCAGGTTTCAAGCTAACACCTTATCTTTGGTGTTCTTTAGGTTTTTCCCTGGTTTTGGTGTTTTTGAGGTTTTTTTATCTGGTCTTAAGTGTTCTTGAGGATTTTTCCATGTCTTAGGTGTTTTTAAGGTTTTGTCCTGGTCTTGGTGTTCTTGGGGTTTTGTCCTGGTCTTAAGTGTCCTTGAGGATTTTCCCTTGTCTTAGGTGTTCTTGAGGTTTTGTCCTGGTCTAAGGTGTTTTTGAGGATGTGTCCTGGTCAATGGTGTTTTTGAGGTTTTTCCCTGGTCTTGGTGTTCTTGAGGTTTTGTCCTGGTCTAAGGTGTTTTTGAGGATCGGTCCTGGCCTAAGGTGTTTTTGAGGTTTTGTCCTGGTCTTAGGTGTTCTTGAGGTTTTGTCCTGGTCTTAGGTGTTCTCGAGGTTTTGTCCTGGTCTTGGTGTTTTAACTATTTCTCCTGGTCTTATGTGTTTTTTTGAGGATTTTTCCTGGTCTTAGGTCTTCTTGAGGGTTGGTCCTGGTCTAAGGTGTTTTTGAGGTTTTGTCCTGGTCTTGGGTGTTTTTGAGGTTTTGTCCTGGTCTTGGTGTTCTTGAGGTTTTGTCCTGGCCTTGTTGTCCTTGAGGTAATGTCCTGGTCTTGGTGTTTTTTAGCATTTGTCCTGGTCCTAGTTGTTTTTTTTTAGGATTTGTCCTGGTCTTAGGTTTTTTTGTAAATTTGTCCTGGTCTTTGTGTTCCTGAGGTTTTGTCCTGGTCTTGGTGTTCTTGAGGTTTTGTCCTGGTCTTGGTGTTCATGAGGATATGTCCTGGTCTTAGGTGTTCTTGAGGTTTTGTCCTGGTCTTGGTGTTCTTGAGGAATTTTCCTGGTCTTAGGTGTTCTTGAGGTTTTTTCCTGGTCTTGGTGTTTTAAGTATTTTTCCTGGTCTTAGGTGTTTTTGAGGATCTGGTCTGGTCTTGGGTGTTTTTGCGTATTTGTCCTGGACTTGTGTGTTTGAGTATTTGGCCTGGTCTTAGGGGTTTTTGAGGTATTGTCCTGGACTTGGGTGTTTTTGAGGATTTGGCCTGGTCTTAGGTGTTTTTACTATTTTTCCTGGTCTTATGTGTTTTTGAGGATTTGGCCAGGTCTTAAATGTTTTTGAGGATTATTCCTGGTCTTGGTCTTCTTGAGGATTGGTCCTGGTCTAAGGTGTTTTTGAAGTTTTGTCCTGGTCTTGGGTGTTTTTGTGGTTTTGTCCTGGTCTAAGGTGTTTTTGAGGTTTTGTCCTGGTCTTGGGTGTTTTTGTGGTTTTGTCCTGGTCTTGGTGTTTTTTAGCATTTGTCCTGGTCCTAGTTGTTTTTTTAGGATTTGTCCTGGTCTTAGGTGTTTTTGTAAATTTGTCCTGGTCTGGGTGTTCATGAGGATTTTTCCTGGTCTTAGGTGTTCTTGAGGTTTTGTCCTGGTCTTGGTGTTCTTGAGGATTTTTCCTGGTCTTAGGTGTTCTTGAGGTTTTGTCCTGGTCTTGGTGTTTTAAGTATTTTTCCTGGTCTTAGGTGTTTTTGAGGATCTGGTCTGGTCTTGGGTGTTTTTGCGTATTTGTCCTGGACTTGTGTGTTTGAGGATTTGGCCTGGTCTTAGGGGTTTTTGAGGTATTGTCCTGGATTTGGGTGTTTTTGAGGATTTGGCCTGGTCTTAGGTTTTCTTGAGGTTTTGTCCTGGTCTTGGTGTTTTTTAGCATTTGTCCTGGTCCTAGTTGTTTTTTTAGGATTTGTCCTGGTCTTAGGTGTTTTTGTAAATTTGTCGTGGTCTTGGTGTTCTTGAGGTTTTCTCTTGGTCTTGGTGTTCTTGAGGTTATTGCCTGGTCTTAGGTGTTCACCAGGTTTATTCCTGGTCTAGGTGTTCTTGAGGTTTTTTCCTGGTCTTAGGTCTGTTCTGGTCTAAGGTGTTCATGAGGTTCTGTCCTGGACTTGGGTGTTTTTGAGGATTTGTCCTGGTCTTAGGTGTCATTGAGGTTTTGTCTTGCCTTAGGTGTTTTTTGAGGTTTTGTCCTGGTCTTAGGTGTTTTTGAGGTATTGTCCTGGTCTTAGGTGATCTTGAGGTTTTGTCCTGGTCTTTGGTATTCATCGGTCAACAAAAGGCAACAACAACTGCCAGGGCTCACCTGTGACTTTCAGGAGACCCATTTACAGTTTTTCACGATTCTTAACACACAACAATCGATCATTTGGCCCAGTTTGCAAAACCCTCACTTCACGTACCAATTGCTCGTCCCAGTTTGTCACATCTAAACACTCCCTTATCTGCCTTAGACTCTGACTTTCCTTCTTTACACTCTGATGTCAATCACACATCACCTTGTTGTCAAAGCTGTACACACAATGGTCAGCTGTTGAACACACACCCCAACTGAAATCTCAAAGCATCAACCCACAACACACAACTATACAAACCTCTAAACACCCAGGTCTGGTGAGCAACTTTCAATCAGGAGAAGTGCAGCATAAAAGGGCCTTGAGCCTCTGCTTTGTTTGGTGAGCACTGAACAATGGACAACGACAACCAGAGAAGGAGAGGGGGAAGAGAGAGAGGACCTTCTGATTTTTTTTTATTCACGTACATTTTCTTTAGAAATGCCTGTGCACTGAAACTCTGTAAATAAAACAATGATTAGCTGCATACTTGTGTGATATTTTATGTTTGAAGAAGTGGGCCTACACAGACAAATGATAATTCTCATGAGTCATTGTCATTCACATTGTGTGCTGCATTTCTGTAATTGGGTTTTCAGTTTTGCACTTCAGTGTGCTGTGAATGCTTGGTAGTGTGCAGCAAATGCTGAGCTGTGTGTATCAGTTGACTGGTATGTGTGTGTCACTGGAGAATGTGGCTGTGTGTACCACATGAGAACATGAGTTCCATTTTGTGAACAGTTCAGAGATTTGATGGCAAAGAGTCATCTTGAAAAGGGAGTGTCAGGTTAAGCATTTTGTGGGTGGGGTTTTCAGGTTTGTGTGAACAATTTGAAGGAATCTGTTAGATTTTTGAGAAATGTGTGTTAAGAACTGTGAAAAACTGTAAACAAAAGTGCTGTTTCACTGGGACTTGCATTGACTGGCATGTTTTATTTTAAAGGAATACTGTGTTGATCAGTTTTGATGAGTTTCTGGGACTTCCCTGAAGACCCTGATTGTCTGTCATCAGTTTTTTTCAAAGCTGGGCTCAGAGGAGCTCCATCAGAACAGGACGGCTGCCTCTCAGCGGTTGATGTAGGGTTTCCTGCTCTGAGGCAGGAAACCCCCAAACATTCAGAAAGTCTGAATGACAAACTGCCTCCTGATGCAGAACAGCAGCTCTGCTTACTGAAGGCCTTCTCCAATAGTCTGCCTCCTCTGTTTACACTTATTCTTTTGTTACATTTTATTGTTTTGACGTTTTATAGTTACATTCTTGTTTTACCCACGTTTTCCTCTTCTGCCCGAGGCACCTGGTAGTTCAGGTTTTGAAAGAACTTTTATGAATTAACTCATTAAAATAAAAATGTTTTTTTTTTTTGTTGATGTATTTTTGGGGCATTTTGTGCCTTTATTGATAGGAGAGAGACAGTGGATAGGCCTATGAAAGGGGGTGAGGGAGTAGGGGAAGACACTCTGCAAGCTGGTCACAAGCTGGACCCGAACCCGGACCGGCAGAAGCATGTAGATGGTAAGTGCATGGTTGCCAACCACTCCGCCAGACCAGCACCCCGTATTAGTCATTATTAACTAGAAATACCTAAGTTGACTCTGGGAGTGCATGTATCAGACAGTGAAACAGTTCTCCTCTGTTCTGTCCCACCGACAATCACAAACATAATAATCATACCTGAGCCGGGCCGAGCCGGGCCGGGATCCACCCTGTCACTCAAACTGGGGTGCATTTGTACAGACTGAGAAAAGGAGCTCTGATGGACTAAAAGCAATCTAAATAACATCATAATAACATATAAATAACACCATAATAACATCATAATATCACCATAATATCATAATATTATCATAATAACACCATAATAACATACTAATGACATCATAATATCATAATAACATAATATCATTGTAATAACATCATTATCACATCACAATAACATCACAATAACATCATAACACCATGATGAACACCATTATGATTACATTGTAGGCTGCCTATTTCACAACTGGCTGGGGACTACAAAATTTAGCCGTAGAGGCTAAAGCTGCCTCTTTTACTGCATAGTGAATTAAAGGGGACTGTCCACGAAACAATAAACAAATAAACTAAACTAAACTAAACTAAACTGATAATATCATAAAGACAGAATAATAACACCAAAATAACATCAAAACAACATCATGATAGCACCACAAAAACACTAAAATAACATCATATCAAAATCATAACATCACAATAACATCATAATAACATCATAATATCACAATATCATCATAACACCAAAATATCATATTAACATCATTATAAAATCATAATAACACCATAATAACATCATAATAACATTTTAATAACACCATAATAATATCAAAATCACATCATGATAGCACCACAATAACACTAAAATAACATCTTACTAAAATCATAACATCACAATAACATCATAATAGCATCAAAATAGCATTATAATATCATCATTATAACACCATCATAATGTACTTATAACACCATAACATCACAATAACACTAAAATAACATATTAAAATCATAACATCACAATAACATCATAATAACATTTTAATAACACCAAAATAACATCATAATAACATCATGATAGCACCACAATAACACTAAAATAACATCATAATATCACAATATCATCATAACACCAAAGTATCATATCAACATCATTATAAAATCATAACACCATAATTACATCATAATAACATTATAATAACATCATAATTACATCATAATAACATTATAATAACATCATATCAACATCATAATAAAACCATAATTACATCATGATAACATCATAATAAAACCATAATTACATCATAATAACATTATAATAACATCATAATTACATCATAATAACATTATAATAACATCATATAAACATCATAATAAAACCATAATTACATCATAATAACATCATAATAAAACCATAATTACATCATAATAACATTATAATAACATCATAATTACATCATAATAACATTATAATAAAACCATAATTACATCATAATAACATTATAATAACATCATAATAACATCATAATAACATTATAATAACATCATAATTACATCATAATAACATTATAATAACATCATAATAACATCATAATAAAACCATGATTACATCATAATAACGGCTGTATTTATCCTGATGAAGGTGATGCCCTCATCAGGTCTGAGTTGATCTGAACCTGCTCTTAAAGACCAGATCACTGAGGACAGACTGTCTGGATCAGAACGCGGCCCTGATTAATGAGTATTTCTTGTCCTGGTCCTGGTCTTAGTCCTGGTCCTGGCGCTGGTCCTGGTTGTTTGTCTTTGTACCGAGCAGCAGAACTTTCTCAGCTGAGTCACAGAGCGTTGGCCCTCACAGTTTCACGACTCTTCGTGCTGATACAGCTGGTTTCACGCTCTGTTCTCCCCGGGGTCAAAGGTCGCTCTCACACACAGGCAGAACAAAGGCCGCTGTGTTTCCAGAAGTCCGTCCACCCATAAATCAGGCAGCGGCGGCCCGCGGCGGTCAGGTCTGATCCCAGCTGCCGAGCGTCATGCCTCTGCCCCGACGCCGCTCATCCTTCCTGGGACAGTCGCCCTCGGAGCGACCCGCCGCCACAGGTGGGCGGGTCAGCTCGGTCTGCACCGCCGCCCCCCGCGGCGTCTTTGTCGGCTCCGCCCCGCCCGCGGCAGGGGCGTCCTGTCTGGGGACCAGGGTGTCCCGCAGGGCCCTGGGCATCAGCAGCGTGTTCCTGCAGGGCATGAGGAGCAGCGCCGCGCCCGTGATGCCACGGGCAGGTGAGCGGGCGGGCCAGGGGGCGGGGCCAGCGGCGGGACTGAACAGCTGCCTGATGGAGTACAGGGACAAAGTGAGGGCGCTGGAGCAGCTCAACGAGCAGCTGGAGACCCAAATACGCCTCTGCCTCGACCGCAAGGCCTCCAGCGCCGGAACCTGGGGGGCGCTGCGGAGGGAGTGGGAGGACGTGTACAGACAGGTGAGGGGGCGGGGCCAGCAGGTGTGCAGGTGTTCGAAGTCATGCCGAAGATAGACACAACCTGCCATGTGGTGATGTAGATATGCATGTTTATATATCTACCATAGATGTGGTGATGTAGATTTATGAGTTTATACAACCATAGATGTGGTGATATAGTTATCTATGAGGATATATCTAACATAGATGTGGTGATGTAGATAATAATGAGGATATAATCCATAGACATGGTTATGTAGATATTAACGAGGACATATTGAACAGAGATGTTATGTAGATATTAATGAGCATGTATCTAACATAGATGTGATGATGGAGATATGCATGAGGATATATCTAACATAGATGTGATGATGTAGATATTAATGAGGATGTATCTAACATAGATGTGATGATGGAGATATGCATGAGGATATATCTAACATAGATGTGATGATGTAGATATTAATGAGGATGTATCTAACATAGATGTGATGATGGAGATATGCATGAGGATATATCTAACATAGATGTGGTTTGAATCAGAGAATATGATAATTATTATATATAATTGTTCCAATTGGCCTATTTGTGGAAATAATTCATGTGTGTAAGTTACACAACTGTGGCTTCTTATAGTTTTCTAAAAAAAATGTCCTTGAAATGAGGGCCCCCCCCCCCCCCCCCCCCCCCAAGAAACCAGTAAACAGTTTTTACTGTAATAATCATAGACTGTAAAAAACATGGACGCCATGTCGCTGGGCTCAAATTGAATTTGTGGTGACAAATTGAAGTCACCACAAAAACTGCTCCCCCTGGTGACTGGCTGCAGTATAGGTCAAATCTCCGTCTCCCCCATTCATCTGAATGGGCCGTAGTGAAACTTCAAAAAATTAATACACCTCGTAGAAATATTTCTCCCATCCGTATGCTGTGGTGATATGAAAGTATTATTGGGCTGCATGTTTTCCAAGTCCTCTTTTTTCTGAAAAGTTTCTTTTTTATTTTTTATTAGAGTTTAAAAATAACCGCGGTTTACGGCAGCTTCACAAAGATTGTGTACGGCGTATGCTGGGGAGTTTTGCGACCGTTTACGACAGCTGCGTCCGGATTATGGCCCAAATTCTCTACTGGCTGCACAATGGCGGCGCCCTGACGGGGGATATTCTGGCTTCAAATCCGTTACATGGTAGAAGGCGGAGCCACGCTATCCAGTTCTTATAATACATCCATGGTAATAACCAGTAAACAGTTTTTACTGTAATAAACTACTAAACCGTTTTTCCTGTAATGACCAGTAAAAACAGAACTGGAGCCTGTTCAGTCCTTGTGTGCCTCGTGTTTTGCCCGAGGGCACACTGACATGTGACTTGAATCCCGGACCCTCTGAAATTCACCTGTTGGCCTTTATTTTCATAAACCCGTTGAAGCTCCTCTCTGAGCCCAAACGCAGCTGCTGCACTCACATGAGCACTCGGTTTGGGCTCCGCAGTGTGGCCGTTAAAGACGGCATATGTCAACTTTAACTTCAACTTTATTTCATTTATATGGCACTTTTCATGCGTTTAGCAACACAAAGTGCCTCACAGGATAAGAACAAAAACAAAACAAAAACAAAGCAAAGCAATAGGCAAATACCATGAAAACCCAAACCTTCCACCCCCACAAATATATACACCCGAACACATACATAGACATACTCGCACACATACACACCCACACACACACACCCACATGCATACAAAGGCTGTTGCTGTTGTTGAGACAGAGATGTCAGCCGGCAAGTCGCCACCAGAGCGACTGTAGTACAGAGCTCTACATGCCACGCCTTCATCTGAGCGCCAGTCAATGCCACGCCGCTGATGACGAATGAAAACAACCGCCCGCCACACCCCACCACACCACACTGCCACCAACCTGAACAGTCTGTTCAGCTCTGACACTTTCTGAAGAGGAACTAGAAAACCACACACACACACACACACACACACCTGTTGCGTGTTCACACTGAAGCCTCAGGAAACCCTGACGTGTGTCACCACGGTAACCAAAAACCACACGTTTGTAAACAGGTTATGTAACAACCGTCACTGCAGCGACACACATGGGCACAGGGCTTCACCTGTTCTCCTGGTGCATGAGCTGGTCATCCAGGGATCAGACCTGTCCTCTCGGCCTCCCCTGGTCAGCTGTCTTCCTCTTAGCCGGGGGCCGGTGTGTGAACCCTGACATTCTGTAAACTGTTGTTACCCTGGAGGCCGTGAGCGGGGGAAACCGGGGCCGCTTTCCCGCTCAAACTCAAAGCTGTTGCTTCAGTACAAAAACGGTCCGTCGGTTCAGCCTGATCAGGTCTGAGGGACTCGAACCCCCCTGTGACGGACAGGTGGACCAAAGTCTCAGCAGTCCTGTGCTTGTGTGTATGTGTGTGTGTGTGTGTGTTTGCTTGTGTGTGTGCGCCTGTGTGTGTGTTTGTGTGTGTGCGTGTGTGTGTGCGCCTGTGTGTTTGTGTGTGTGTGTGTTTGTGTGTGTGCGTGTGTGTGTGTGTGAGTGTGTGCTTGTGTGAGTGTGCGCTTGTGTACATGTGTGTGTGCTTGTGTGAGTGTGTGTGTGCTTGTGTGTGTGTGTGTGTGCCTGTGTGTGTGTGTGGGCTTGTGTGTAGGGGTGTGTGCGCCTGTGTGTATGTGTGTTTGCTTTTGTGTGTGCCTGTGTGTATGTGTGTGTGTTTGTGTGTATGTGTGTGGGCTTGTGTGTAGGGGTGTGTGCGCCTGTGTGTATGTGTGTTTGCTTTTGTGAATGTGTGTGTGCCTGTGTGTATGTGTGTGTGTTTGTGTGTATGTGTGTGGGCTTGTGTGTAGGGGTGTGTGCGCTTGTGTGTATGTGTGTTTGCTTTTGTGAGTGTGTGTGCGCCTGTGTGTATGTGTGTGTGCTTGTGTGTGTGTGTGCGCCTGTGTGTATGTGTGTTTGCTTTTGTGAGTGTGTGTGCGCCTGTGTGTATGTGTGTGTGCTTGTGTGAGTGTGTGTGCGCCTGTGTGTATGTGTGTGTGTTTGTGTATATGTGTGTGCACTTGTGTATATGTGTGTGTGCTTGTGTGAGTGTGTGTGTGCTTGTGTGTATGTGTGTGCTGCCCCCTGCTGGCCGGCTCAGCTCTCTGCTCTCCCTCAGGTCAGTGAGGCCATCCTGGACAACGCTCGGCTCATGCTGCAGACGGAGAACGTCCAGGCCAGCGCCGAGGACTTCAAGGACAGGTCAGAGGTCAGGCCGTCACACACAGGTCAGAGGTCACACATAGGGATGAACAGTGTTTCCTCTGCAGGTTTGAGAACGAGCAGCCGTTCAGGCGCGCCTTGGAGGAGGAGATAGGCTCGCTGTACAAGGTCATCGAGGAGGCCACCCTGACGAAGGCGGAGCTCGAGGATCAGATGGAGAACATGAAGGCGGAGCTCCGCAACCTGGAGCACAACCACGAGCAGGTACCACCAACCCTCTGACCTTAAAGAACAGGACAGGCCATGCTAAATCCATGCTTCATTTTTATCTCTGCTGGAAACATGTTCATTTATCTATAAACATGTTCATTTATCTCTGCTGGAAACATGTTTATTTATCTGTAAACATGTTCATTTATCTCTGCTGGAAACATGTTTATTTATCTGTAAACATGTTCATTTATCTCTGCTGGAAACATGTTTATTTATCTACAAACATGTTCATTTATCTCTGCTGGAAACATGTTCATTTATCTCTGCTGGAAACATGTTTATTTATCTATAAACATGTTCATTTATCTCTGCTGGAAACATGTTTATTTATCTATAAACATGTTCATTTATCTCTGCTGGAAACATGTTCATTTATCTCTGCTGGAAACATGTTTATTTATCTATAAACATGTTCATTTATCTCTGCTGGAAACATGTTCATTTATCTCTGCTGGAAACATGTTTATTTATCTATAAACATGTTCATTTATCTCTGCTGGAAACATGTTTATTTATCTATAAACATGTTTATTTATCTGCAAATACTGGTGGTAACTTTACTGGTGACATCTTAAGGACATTTTAGTCTTTTAGGACCTTTCTGTCTTTTTGGTCCTTTTAGTCCTTTGGTCCCGTTAGTCTTTAAGGACTTTTTAGTCTTTTTGGTCCTTTTAGACTTTTAGGACCTTTTAGACTTTTTGGTCCTTTTAGTCTTTAAGGACATTTTAGTCGTTTTGGTCCTTTCATGTCTTCAGGTCATTTCAGGCTTTTAGGACCTTTTAGTCTTTTAGGACCTGTTAATCTTTTTGGTCCTTTTAGACTTTTAGGACCTTTTAGTCTTTTTGGTCTCTTTAGACTTTTAGGACCTTTTGGACTTGTTGGTCCTTTTAGTCTTTAAGGACTTTTTAGTTTTTTTGGTACTTTAAGGTCTTTAGGTCATTTCAGTCTTTTTGGTCCTTTCAGGTCTTTAGGTCATTTCAGTCTTTAAGGACCTTTCAGTTTTTTAGGTCCTTTAAGTCTTTTTGGTCCTTTTAGTCCTTTGGTACTGTTGGTCCTTTAGGTTCTGTTAATCTTTTTGGTCCTTTTAGACTTTTAGGAACTTTTAGTCTTTTTGGTCCTTTTAGACTTTTAGGAACTTTTAGTCTTTTTGGTCCTTTTAGACTTTTAGGAACTTTTAGTCTTTTTGGTCCTTTTAGACTTTTAGGAACTTTTAGTCTTTTTGGTCCTTTTAGACTTTTAGTAACTTTAAGACTTTTTGGTCCTTTTAGTCTTTAAGGACTTTTTAGTCTTTTTGGTCCTTTTAGGTCTTTAGGTCATTTCAGTCTTTTTGTACCTTTTGTCTTTTTGGTCCCGTTACACTTTTGGTCCTTTTAGTCCTTTGGTCCTGTTAGTCTTTTTAGTCCTGTTAATCTTTTTAGTCCTGTCAATCTTTTTAGTCCTGTCCAACAATTGGTTTTAAATGTTCTTCTGATTTCTTTAATGATTTAATAAATGGTCCAACAGGATGTTCGAGTCCTCTACAGCCAGATGGCAGGGCGAGAGGTTGATGAACCAGATGCTCCCATAGAGACAAGCCTGGACCAAATCTTGGACTACATCAGAAGCCACTGGGAGAAGGTGACGGAGAAGAACCGGGCCGAAACCGACAGCTACCTGGAGTGTAAGGTGAGGTCATCGAACATGCTTTGGGCCACCCTTGCTCGGGACATCTTCACTGGCGGCATCTTTACTGGTGACATCAGTACTGCTGGCATCTTTACTGCTGGCCCCTTTACTGGTGACATCTGTACTGCTGGCATCTTTACTGGTGACATGTTTACTGGGGACATATTTACTGGTGACATCTTTACTGGTGGCATCAATTACTGGCGACACCTTTATTGATGACACCTTTACCAGTGACATCTTTACTGGTGACATCTTTATTGGGGATATCTTAACAGGTGACCCCTATACTGGTGACACCTTATCTGGTGACACCTTTTCTGGTGAACCCTTTACTGGTGGCACATTTTTTTTGGTGACATCTTTATTCGTAAAACCTTTACTGGGGACACCTTTACTCTGTACATCTTTACTGGGGACATCTTTGCTGGAAACACCTCTATTGGTGACACCTTTATAATTGACATCTTTAATGGGGATAACTTTACTGGTGACACCTTTACTGATGACATCTTTTATGGGGACACCTTTACCAATGACACCTTTACTGATGGCATCTTTAATGGGGACACCTTTACTGGTGACACCTTTACCAATGACATCTTTAATGGGGATAACTTTACTGGTGACACCTTTACTGATGACATCTTTAATGGGGACAACTTTACTGGTGACACCTTTACCAATGACATCTTTAATGGGGATACCATTACTGGTGACACCTTTACTGGTGACATCTTTAATGGGGACAACTTTACTGGTGACACCTTTACTGATGACATCTTTAATGGGGACACCATTACTGGTGACACCTTTACTGATGGCATCTTTAATGGGGACACCTTTACTGGTGACACCTTTACCAATGACATCTTTAATGGGGATAACTTTACTGGTGACATCTTTACTGATGACATCTTTAATGGGGACACCTTTACTGGTGACACCTTTACCAATGACATCTTTAATGGGGATACCATTACTGGTGACACCTTTACTGATGACATCTTTAATGGGGACAACTTTACTGGTGACACCTTTACCAATGACATCTTTAATGGTGACACCATTACTGGTGACACCTTTACCAATGACATCTTTAATGGGGACACCATTACTGGTGACACCTTTACTGATGACATCTTTAATGGGGACACCATTACTGGTGACCCCTTTACTGATGACATCTTCAATGGGGACACCTTTACTGGTGACACCTTTACTGATGACATCTTTAATGGGGACAATTTTACTGGTGACACCTTTACTGATGACATCTTTAATGGGGACACCATTACTGGTGACACCTTTACCAATGACATCTTCAATGGGGACACCTTTACTGGTGACCCCTTTACTGATGACATCTTTAATGGGGACACCTTTACTGGTGACACCTTTACTGATGACATCTTTAATGGGGACAACTTTACTGGTGACCGCTTTACCAATGACATCTTTAATGGGGTCAACTTTACTGGTGACATCTTTAATGGTGACACCATTACTGGTGATACCTTTACCAATGACATCTTTAATGGGGACACCATTACTGGTGACACCTTTACTGATGACATCTTTAATGGGGACACCATTACTGTGACCCCTTTACTGATGACATCTTCAATGGGGACACCTTTACTGGTGACACCTTTACTGATGACATCTTTAATGGGGACAACTTTACTGGTGACACCTTTACTGATGACATCTTTAATGGGGACACCATTACTGGTGACCGCTTTACCGATGACATCTTTAATGGGGACACCTTTACTGGTGACTCCTTTACTGATGACTTCTTTAATGGGGACACCTTTACTGGTGACACCTTTACTGATGACATCTTTAATGGGGACAACTTTACTGGTGACCGCTTCACCAATGACATCTTTAATGGGGACAACTTTACTGGTGACACCTTTACCAATGACATCTTTAATGGGGTCAACTTTACTGGTGACATCTTTAATGGGGACACCATTACTGGTGACACCTCTACTGATGACATCTTTAATGGGGACACCTTTACTGGTGACACCTTTACTGATGACATCTTTAATGGGGACAATTTTACTGGTGACACCTTTACTGATGACATCTTTAATGGGGACACCATTACTGGTGACACCTTTACCAATGACATCTTCAATGGGGACACCTTTACTGGTGACACCTTTACTGAAGACATCTTTAATGGGGACAACTTTACTGGTGACATCTGTACTGCTGGCATCTTTACTGGTGACATATTTACTGGGGACATATTTACTGGAGACATCTTTACTGGTGGCATCAATTACTGGTGACACCTTTATTGATGACACCTTTACTGATGACATCTTTTATGGGGACATCTTTATTGGGGATATCTTAACAGGTGACCCCTATACTGGTGACACCTTATCTGGTGACACCTTTTCTGGTGAACCCTTTACTGGTGGCACATTTACTCTGTACATCTTTACTGGGGACATCTTTGCTGGAAACACCTCTATTGGTGACACCTTTATAATTGACATCTTTAATGGGGATAACTTTACTGGTGACACCTTTACTGATGACATCTTTTATGGGGACACCTTTACTGGTGACACCTTTACTGGTGACACCTTTACTGATGGCATCTTTAATGGGGACAGCTTTACTGGTGACACCTTTATCAATGACATCTTTAATGGGGATACCTTTACTGATGACATCTTTAATGGGGACGCCATTACTGGTGGCACCTTTACTGATGGCATCTTTAATGGGGACACCTTTACTGGTGACACCTTTACTGATGACATCTTTAATGGGGACAACTTTACTGGTGACCGCTTCACCAATGACATCTTTAATGGGGACAACTTTACTGGTGACACCTTTACCAATGACATCTTTAATGGGGTCAACTTTACTGGTGACATCTTTAATGGGGACACCATTACTGGTGACACCTCTACTGATGACATCTTTAATGGGGACACCTTTACTAGTGACACCTTTACTGATGACATCTTTTATGGGGACACCTTTACTGGTGACACCTTTACTGATGACATCTTTAATGGGGACAACTTTACTGGTGACACCTTTACCGATGACATCTTTAATGGGGACACCATCACTGGTGATCGCTTTACCGATGACATCTTTAATGGGGACAACTTTACTGGTGACACCTTTACCAATGTCATCTTTAATAGGGACACCATTACTGGTGACACCTTTACCGATGACATCTTTAATGGGGACAACTTTACTGGTGACACCTTTACCGATGACATCTTTAATGGGGACACCATTACTGGTGACACCTTTACCGATGACATCTTTAATGGGGACACCTTTACTGGTGACCCCTTTACCAATGACATCTTTAATGGGGACAACATTACTGGTGACACCTTTACCAATGACATCTTTAATGGGGACACCATTACTGGTGATCGCTTTACCGATGACATCTTTAATGGGGACAACTTTACTGGTGACACCTTTACCAATGACATCTTTAATGGGGACACCATTACTGGTGATCGCTTTACCGATGACATCTTTAATGGGGACAACTTTACTGGTGACACCTTTACCAATGACATCTTTAATGGGGATACCATAACTGGTGACACCTTTACCAATGACATCTTTAATGGGGACACCTTTACTGGTGACACCTTTACCAATGACATCTTTAATGGGGACACCTTTACTGGTGACCCCTTTACCGATGACATCTTTAATGGGGACACCATTGCTGGTGACACCTTTACTGATGACATCTTTTATGGGGACACCTTTACTGGTGACACCTTTACCGATGACATCTTTAATGGGGACACCATTACTGGTGACCGCTTTACCAATGACATCTTTAATGGGGACAACATTACTGGTGACACCTTTACCAATGACATCTTTAATGGGGACACCATTACTGGTGATCGCTTTACCGATGACATCTTTAATGGGGACAACTTTACTGGTGACACCTTTACCGGTGACATCTTTAATGGGGACAACTTTACTGGTGACACCTTTACCAATGACATCTTTAATGGGGACACCATTACTGGTGACACCTTTACTGATGACATCTTTAATGGGGACACCTTTACTGGTGACCCCTTTACCGATGACATCTTTAATGGGGACACCATTACTGGTGACACCTTTACCGATGACATCTTTAATGGGGACAACTTTACTGGTGACACCTTTACCGATGACATCTTTAATGGGGACACCATTACTGGTGACACCTTTACTGATGACATCTTTAATGGGGACACCTTTACTGGTGACCCCTTTACCGATGACATCTTTAATGGGGACACCATTACTGGTGATCGCTTTACCGATGACATCTTTAATGGGGACACCTTTACTGATGACATCTTTAATGGGGACACCATTACTGGTGACACCTTTACTGATGACATCTTTAATGGGGACACCTTTACTGGTGACCCCTTTACCAATGACATCTTTAATGGGGACAACTTTACTGGTGACACCTTTACTGATGACATCTTTAATGGGGACAACTTTTCTGGTGACACCTTTACCGATGACATCTTTAATGGGGACACCTTTACTGGTGACACCTTTACTGATGACATCTTCAATGGGGACAACTTTGCTGGTGACATCTTTACCGATGACATCTTTAATGGGGACACCTTTACTGGTGACCCCTTTACCGATGACATCTTTACTGGTGACACCTTTACTGGTGACACCTTTACTAGTGATGTCACCAGTAAAGTGTCAAAAAGTGTTGAAACACACTACCCTAACGTGTGTTTGTGCTGCAGGAGGCTCAGTGTGTGAGCAGTAGGCTGAGTCCTGAGGAGGTCCAGGTGGAGGCGCTAAAGGCCGAGTGCAACGAAGCTGGCTGCAAGATCCAAAGTCTCCAGGCTGAGACTGAGTCCATCAGAGCACTGGTGAGAGTCGAAGTCAATAATCTGATCAATAACCAATCAATAATCTTATAAAAACACTGATCAAAAATAAACTATCCTCCTAAACACTAATCAATAGACAGTCTCTAACGCCATACACACTGATTGATAACCCATAAATAACCTCATGAAATCACTGATCAATAACTAATGAATAACCTCATAAAACTGACTAATCACTAGTCAATAACCTAAAAACAACTGATCAATAACTCATTCATCACCTCATGAAAACAACAAATAATAATCAGTCAATAAACTCATCACATACCAAAATCCATTCAAAAGTCTCATTATCATTAATCAATAACTCGTCAATAATCTCATAATCACTGATCAATAACTCGTCAATAACCTCATAATCACAGATCAATAACTCGTCATTAACCTCATAATCATTAATCAATAACTCGTCAATAACCTCATAATCACAGATCAGTAACTCGTCAATAACCTCATAATCACAGATCAATAACTCGTCAATAACCTCATAATCACAGATCAATAACTCGTCAATAACCTCATAACCACAGACCAATAACTCGTCAATAACCTCATTATCACAGATCAATAACTCGTCAATAACCTCATAATCACAGATCAATAACTCATAACCACAGACCAATAACTCGTCAATAACCTCATAATCACAGATCAATAACTCGTCAATAACCTCATAACCACAGATCAATAACTCGTCAATAACCTCATTATCACAGATCAATAACTCGTCAATAACCTCATAACCACAGACCAATAACTCGTCAATAACCTCATAATCACAGATCAATAACTCGTCAATAACCTCATAATCACAGACCAATAACTCGTCAATAACCTCATAATCACAGACCAGTAACTCGTCAATAACCTCATAATCACAGATCAATAACTCGTCAATAACCTCATAATCACAGATCAATAACTCGTCAATAACCTCATAATCACAGATCAATAACTCGTCAATAACCTCATAATCACAGACCAATAACTCGTCAATAACCTCATAATCACAGATCAATAACTCGTCAATAACCTCATAATCACAGATCAATAATCTCTCAATGACATTGTCAATCACATATGATTAATGGGTTAATAAATGTCTAATAACATGACCATGAGACGGATCAAAATCTTAAATACCAAATCAATGACATGATTAAAAATCAAATAAATGTAATAGTCAATTATCTGATCAATAACATAATTAACCATGTTATCAATAGATCACATTAATGACCTGACTCTCTGATTGGTGACCTGACGTGGTCAATAACCTGATCTTCGGTTAGATCAATAATCACAGTGATAAACAGCTGATCGTTCTTAACCAGATCCATAACGCCATCACTGTGCTGTTTTCACAGAAACGAGGGCTGGAGAACTCGCTGGGCGACGCCCGTCACTGGCACGACATGGAGCTGCAGAACCTCGGCTCTGTGGTGGCCAAGCTGGAGGCGGAGCTAACTGATGTGCGCACAGAGATCGAACAACAGCGCCGTGACTACGACACGCTGCTTAGCAACAAGCAGCGCCTTGAACAGGAGATCAGCATGTACCACGGCATCCTGGACGGCGAAGAGCGGCGCTTCCAGCCCACTGACGCGCTGTGAGTTCCCATGCCATCATGAAGCATCTGCAGCCGCCAACACTATTGCTAACACCGACACCAAAGCCACTGCTAACACCAATGCCATTGCCTCAACTCCAATGCTACAGCTAACACCAAAGCCAGTGCCTCAATGCTACTGATAACACCAATGCCAATGCCACTGCTAACACAAAGCTTACTCCATAGCTAATACCACTGCTAACACATAACTAACACCACCGCCAAAGCCACTGCAAACACAACCACGAACACCCTGACCAACGCCACTGCTAATAACACTGCTAACACCACCACCAACTCCACTACAATGGCTAAGAACTCAGTCATAATCGGACATGCTAACTTTGCATACTTACGCAGTCACCATGTGCACGTCTCCTTTAACCGTGCACACCTCTGGCATCAACAAACATGCTGAAACTCCCATCATGCAACAGGAGATGATGATCAGCTGATCCATCATGTGATATGTAAATCACTTGTTGAATAATGATTATATCTGATTATCTTATTTTCTGACTTACCTGTGCAGGTGCCCGGGTGTCCAGTCAGAGTGTGAAGGAGCTCCAGACTCCAGGACCGACGCCCCAGGACCTCCAGGACCCTGATCAGTGTGTGGACTGAAGAGTCGTGTCTGACCTCAGAGTTCCACTTCCTGTTTCATTTCTGTAATGAAACTTTGCCTCAAATGTTTTTCATATTGTTTTAACTGAACGGCCATCTTTGTTTCTGGAGTATAAGCTGTAAGCGAAGGCATAGCACATAGATGTATAAACACAGACAGTGGCACGCTGCTGCAGTGTGGTGGCATGTCAGCCATTTTGGAAGTGGCAAACATGAGCAGATGGGGTTACTGTGGGTTTTCTAAGTAAAGCACTCTTTTTTACATTTGAATTTGATGAACTGTTTTTATATTCAATGATTTTATATATTTATACACACCAACCAGAGAGAATGAAAAAATAAACCCTCCAACAGACTGCTGCTGTCTTTTCTGTGAGCACGGATCTACTCGGGAACTGAATTATGAATGATTATTTCTGTTTATGGGATCAGATGAACAAATTACCTAAATTACCAACACGCTCTGTGGTGACTCCACATGTTTGGATTTGGTGTGAACACGCTGAGGATCAAGCAAGGAGACATCGATTTACAGAGGTCAGAGGTCAGGAGGATTAAACCGATGACATCACACCAAGGGCAAAATAGTTTGGGATATTTCATTAGATTTAGTTTTTGTTTGCTTTGACTTTTTGTTTTTAAATTCAGTTTTCATTTTGGGCGGCAGATTTGCTAGTCTGTATTACTTTTACTTTTTGATTTTTTTTTTTTTTGGTTTTATTAGTTTCAGTCTTTGCATCATGAGTGAATGAAATATCTCAAGTTCAGCCTTTATACATTTTGTCTGTGTATGAAAAAGAGAGAAATGGGTGAACTTCAGCAACAACTTCTAGTGGAGCCGTGATATGACTCAATGAGCAGCACCTTGTCCCCTCCAATAACCCTGCACCTCACGTCTGAACGACGCAGCGGGCACAACTCCGCGGTGCAGTGGTGGATCAGTGCAATGGTGGGTCAGTGTGTCAGTGGAGCAGTGTGCCAGTGCAGCGGTGTGTCAGTGTGTCGGTGCAGCGGTGGGTCAGTGTGTCAGTGCAGCGCTGTGTCAGTGTGTCAGTGCAGCGGTAGGTCAGTGTGTCGGTGCAGCGGTGGGTCAGTGTATCGGTGCAGTGGGGGATCAGTGTGCCAGTGCAGCGGTGTGTCAGTGTGTCGGTGCAGCGGTGGGTCAGTGTATCGGTGCAGCGGGGGATCAGTGTGTCAGTGCAGCGGTGGGTCAGTGTGTCAGTGCAGCGCTGTGTCAGTGTGTCGGTGCAACGGTAGGTCAGTGTGTCAGTGCAGCGCTGTGTAAGTGTGCCAGTGCAGCGGTGGGTCAGTGTATCGGTGCAGCGGTGGGTCAGTGTGTCAGTGCAGCGCTGTGTCAGTGTGTCGGTGCTACATTCAGTGAGGGCTCAGCCTCTGGACAGATGAAAAAAAAAAAAAAACTCCCATAAAAGGTGGTGTTAATCTTCTCTGATCCAACCATCTACGTTGGCTGGATGTATTTGTATATATATGTCTACATGTATTGTATGTATACGTACAGTGGGTATGGAAAGTATTCAGACCCCGTTAAATTTTTTTTTTTTTTTATGTATTTTTTGGGGCATTTTGTGCCTTTATTATAGGAGGGAGACAGTGGATAGACTTGTGAAAGGGGGAGAGAGAGTAGGGTAAGACACTCTGCAAACTGGTCACAGGTGGGATTTGAACCTGGACCGGCAGAAGCAAATACATGGGGTGCCTGGTTGCTAACCGCTCCACCACACCAGCACCCTAGACCCCGTTAAATTTTTCACATTTTGTTATATTGCAGTCATTTCTTAAAACAATTTCAATTTTTTTTCTCATTAATGTACACAAAGCACTCCATATTGACAAAAAAACAACAGAATTATACAAATGTTTGAAGATGTATTCAAAAAGAAAAACTGAAATATCACATGGTCATACGTTTTCTGACCCTTTACTGTGACACTTTTTTTTTTTAACTGAGGCGTTGTCCATTTCTTCTGATCATCCTTGAGATGGGTCGACACCTTCACTGGAGTCCAGCTGTGTTTAATTGTATTGATTGGACTTGATTAGGAAAGGCACACACCTGTCTCTATAAGACCTTTCAGCTCACAGTGCATGTCAGAAGAAATGAGAAGCAGGAGGTCGAAGGGACTGCCTGAAGAACTCAGAAACAGAACTGTGGAAAGGCTCAGATCTGGACAAGGCCACAAAAGAGTTTCTGCTGCACTTAAGGTTCCTAAGAGCACAGTGGCCTCCATAATACTTAAGTGGAAGAAGTTTGGGACAACAGGAACTCTTCCTAGAGCTGGACGTCCAGCCAAACTGAGCAACCAGGGGAGAAGAGTCTTGGTGAGAGAGGTAAAGAAGAAGCCAAAGATCACTGGAGCTGACCTCCAGAGATCCAGAGGGGAGATGGAGAAAGTTCATGTCAGTCAACCATCACTGCAGCCTCCACCAGTCAGGGCTTTATGGCAGAGTGGGCATAGAGCTCACGAAAAAACACATTAAGGACTTCCAGACTATGAGAAATAAGATTCTCTGGTCTGATGAGACCAACATGGAACTGTTTGGCCTTAATTCTCAGAGGTCTGTGTGGAGGAAACCAGGCCCTGCTCATCACCTGCCCAGTATAACCCCACAGTGAAGCATGGTGGAGCAGCATCATGTGGGGGTGTTTTTCAGCTGCAGGGACAGGACCACTGGATGACATTAAAGGAAAGATGAATGTGTCCAAATACAGAGATATCCTGGACGAAAACCTTTTCCACAGTGCTCAGGATCTCAGACTCAGCCGAGGGTTCACCTTCCATCAAAACACTGACCCTAAGCACACAGCTAAAATAACGAAGGAGTGGCTTCAGAACCACTCTGAGACTGTTCTCCAATGGCCCAGCCAGAGCCCGGACTTCAACCCAATGAGAATCTCTGGAGAGACCTGAAAATGACTGTCCACCAACGTTCACCATCCAACCTGACAGAACTGGAGAGGATCTGCAGGAGGACTGGCAGAGGACCCCCAAATCCAGGTGTGACAAACTTGTTGCATCACTCCCAAGAAGACTCATGGCTGTATGAGCTCAAAAGGCTCCTACTCAGTACTGAGCAAAGGGTCTGAATAACTATGACCATGTGATATTTCAGTTTTTCTTTTTTAATATGTCTTCAAAATGTTCCACAGTTCTGTGGTTTATTTGTCAATATAGGGTGCTTTGTGTACATTAATGAGGAAAAAATGAATTTAAATGATTTTAGGAAATGAGGAAAAAAACAAATTTAAATGATTTTAGGAAATGGCTGCAATGTAACAAAATGTGAAAACTGTAAGGGGGTCAACTTTCCATACCCACTGTATATAGATGTGTATCTATGCATGTGTATCCATAAAATGAAGAGCTTTACGCTCTATTGTAAAGAGTCTTGGGATAATACTTGATATGAATTGGTACTGAATAAATAAAGATTGATTGACAACTGACCCACACCACACTGATGACATCACACACCTGACCAACACCACACTGATGACATCACACACCGGTGCCACACACCACAGATGACATCATACACCTGGTGTCATTTTTGATCACACCTGACACCTTCATAGACAGTAGAGACGGTGCGTTCAGGAACATCAGCCTCTTTAATGATCACAAACTTCTCAATAAGAACTAATCAATCATAAATTAATCAGTGATACAAAAACATGTATGGAAGCTGCAGAGGGACAAACCAAAATCATCAGTGCTTTGAGGAGAATTACTCAGAGATGTAATGATTCAAAGAAACTTCAGGATGAGAGGGAGCTGTTGGACATGAACATCAACACTGATCAGTTACTGACCAGCTGATCAGACCCTGCAGGACCTGGTGTGACGTTCAGGGACAGTCTGCAACTCTCAACCACCAAAGGAACCATTAAGCCAAACTACTGACTCTACCTAGGGGAGCACTGCAAAGCCAAGGGGGAGAGCAGAGTGACCTTCAGCACTGTCCTCGTCAGGATGGACCCACGGCGCCCCCTGGTGTCTGCATGGTGGAACAGCGGGGTAGTGCTGCTGCCTCAAAGGTCATTAGGCTGTTAATCAGAGTGATCAGAGTAATCCCTCGCTGTGATTGACCGTCTGCCCCCCCACCCCCCCCACCCCCCCGAGGCGTGGGCCTGCACCTTTGTCTACAAGAGGCTCCGCCCACTTTTTCATGACTGTTACCTTTACTAGCAGCTACATTCGCGGGCACTGGCAGGTTCATTCAATCACATTGGTTTATTTTAACATACAGAAGGGGAGGAGCGTTACCATGGAGACTCCCAAGGAGAAAAACAGACTTTCTGTCGGCTCTGCGATGATGCGTAGGAGGAAACGAGGCCACACGCTGCTAACAAGAGCTAACGTTAGCAGCTAAGAGGCTAACAGCAGCTCAGTGTGAATGGAGGGAGGGGCTGTGGGTGGACCAATCAGAGCAGCTGATGTTCCAGCTAAGTACCAAACTGTTATTTTATTGTTTAAATAAAGTTTTCATCTCTGCTCTATGCGCTTGCAGCATCACTTCCTGTCCGTGGCTCACTCTCATTGGTTCAGGCCGACCAATCAGAGAGTCCAGTGAATTTTGATCCGAGTGATCATCCCATTTCAGCAGCTTTGTTTGTTTGTCCAGGAGAAAAGTGACTTCCTGTTGCTCTTTCAGAATAAAATCTAACAGTCCATCCTCTACTAGCACAATGCTAGCAGCTAGCGCCCACAGGCTAGCTCTACAGTTTTTACCCATAATCCCACAGGCCTGGCATCAGTGTGCAGGTCCGAGCCCGCCGTCGTACCGATAAAGCTCAGCGATCGCTCCCAGAGAGCACCGCCAACCCGCCGCGGTCGTCAGTGACGCTTCAGTTCTCCGTCACCGATTGGTCGGTCTAGGCCGGCTGCAGCGGGACGCAGCCGACCCCGACCCCGCCCTCGTGGCTGACCATGGGCGCCCTGAGCGTCCAGCGGTTGGTGTCGGGGTTGTACATCTCCACGGAGCTGAGGTTGGACTGCCCATCGTACCCGCCCACGGCGTACAGTCGCCCAGACGTGGAGACCAGTGACACCCTGCTGCGCCGCGTGTTCATGGCCACCAGGAGGCTCCACTGTCCCGACGCCGAGCTGAACACCTCCGCCCCGCTCAGGAACCCCGAGCCGTCGTAGCCGCCCGCCACATACATGTGGCTGCCCAGCGCCGCCGCCCCGTGACGACAGCGCTTGTTCATCATGGCTGCTGAGGCGTGCCAGCGGTTGGTGTGGTGGTTGTAGTACTCCACCTGCAGGACGGGAGGGGAACAGCAGTTAAAGATGATCAGAGGTTTGACACATGGAGGAAACTGCACCACCATCAATCACCCACAGACCACTTTTCAACAAACTTCAAACAAAGACAATCACATGGCAGCAACCTGTGGTTGTTGGTGCCAGACAGGCTGGTCTGCTGGAATATTCACACAACCATCTCTGAGGGTCACAGAGCATGGTCTGAAGAAGACAGAAGATCCAGTGAGCAGCAGCTCTCTGGGCCAAAATGCTTTGTGAGTTCAGAGGTCAGAGGAGAAAGGTGAGGCCACCTCTGATATCAGCATGTGCAGCACAAGGCAGATGGACCACAGCAGGGTCCACTCCTGTCAGCTAAGAACACAAACTGAGGCTCTGACTCTCCAAACTGGACCACAGCAGGGTCCACTCCTGTCAGCTAAGAACAGAAGCAGCAGACTGTAAAGTGTCTCCTGGTCTGGTGAGTCTGGATCTCTGCTCCACATTCAGAGTTTGGTGTGAACATCATAAACATGGATCCATCCTGCCTTGGATCAGCGGTTCAGGCTGCTGCTGGTGGTTCATGGTTCAAACCCCACAGCCTACCTGAGGACTGTTCTGACCATGTCCATCCCTTTATGACCACAGTGGACCATCTTCTGATGGAGACTTCAGCAGCTCCATGTCTCAGAGCTCAGATCATCACACTGCTTTATTCACAGTCACCAGATCTCAGTGCAGTAGAGCAGCTTTAGGATGTGGTGGAGCAGCTTTGGGATGTGGTGGAGCAGCTTTGGGATGTGGTGGAGCAGCTGTAGGATGTGGTGGAGCAGCTTTAGGATGTGGTGGAGCAGCTTTAGGATGTGGTGGAGCAGCTTTGGGATTTGGTGGAGCAGCTTTGGGATGTGGTGGAGCAGCTTTAGGATGTGGTGGAGCAGCTGTAGGATGTGGTGGAGCAGCTTTGGGATGTGGTGGAGCAGCTTTAGGATGTGGTGGAGCAGCTTTGGGATGTGGTGGAGCAGCTTTAGGATGTGGTGGAGCAGCTTTGGGATGTGGTGGAGCAGCTTTAGGATGTGGTGGAGCAGCTTTGGGATGTGGTGGAGCAGCTTTAGGATGTGGTGGAGCAGCTTTGGGATGTGGTGGAGGAGCTTTAGGATGTGGTGGAGCAGCTGTAGGATGTGGTGGAGCAGCTTTAGGATGTGGTGGAGCAGCTTTAGGATGTGGTGGAGCAGCTTTGGGATGTGGTGGAGCAGCTTTGGGATGTGGTGGAGCAGCTTTGGGATGTGGTGGAACAGCTGTAGGATGTGGTGGAGCAGCTGTAGGATTTGGTGGAGCAGCTTTGGGATGTGGTGGAGCAGCTGTAGGATGTGGTGGAGCAGCTTTAGGATGTGGTGGAGCAGCTTTGGGATGTGGTGGAGCAGCTTTAGGATGCGGTGGAGCAGCTTTAGGATGCGGTGGAGCAGCTTTAGAATGTGGTGGAGCAGCTTTAGGATGTGGTGGAGCAGCTTTGGGATGTGGTGGAGCAGCTTTGGGATGTGGTGGAGCAGCTGTAGGATGTGGTGGAGCAGCTTTAGGATGTGGTGGAGCAGCTTTAGGATGTGGTGGAGCAGCTTTAGGATGTGGTGGAGCAGCTTTGGGATGTGGTGGAGCAGCTTTAGGATGTGGTGGAGCAGCTTTAGGATGTGGTGGAGCAGCTGTAGGATATGGTGGAGCAGCTTTGGGATGTGGTGTAGCAGCTTTGGGATGTGGTGTAGCAGCTTTGGGATGTGGTGGAGCAGCTGTAGGATGTGGTGGAGCAGCTGTAGGATGTGGTGGAGCAGCTTTGGGATGTGGTGGAGCAGCTTTAGGATGTGGTGGAGCAGCTGTAGGATGTGGTGGAGCAGCTGTAGGATGTGGTGGAGCAGCTTTAGGATGTGGTGGAGCAGCTTTGGGATGTGGTGGAGCAGCTTTAGGATGTGGTAGAGCAGCTTTAGGATGTGGTGGAGCAGCAGATTCTCTGTGATGCTGTCATGGAGACATGGACCAACATCTCTGAGGGACTACAGAGGTGTACCTAATAAAGTGGCCAGAGCGAGGTCTTTGACCTGAACGACACTGAAAAAATTCAAATCATCTGAAAAGTTTTAAAATGTTTTAAATGAAGTCTGTTAAGCATCAGTCAGGGTGACCTTCATTCTTCAGACTCACCGTGTTGAAGATCTGTAAACCATCATGGCCGCCAGACACGAAGATCCGCCCATCAAACACTGTCACGCCAGCGGCGCTGCGGCTAGCACTCATCTCTGTGACGACCGTCCACCTGTCAGAACATTGGAACAGGTTCAACAGTTCTGACAACAGGCTAACTGCTATGTCAGAGGCTAACTGCTAAAGTCAGAGGCTAACTGCTAAAGTCAGAGGCTAACTGCTATGTCAGAGGCTAACCACTAAAGTCAGAGGCTAACTGCTTTAATCAGAGGCTAACTGCTATGTCAGAGGCTAACTGCTATGTCAGAGGCTAACTGCTAAAGTCAGAGGCTAACTGCTAAAGTCAGAGGCTAACTGCTATGTCAGAGGCTAACCGCTAAAGTCAGAGGCTAACTGCTTTAATCAGAGGCTAACTGCTATGTCAGAGGCTAACTGCTATGTCAGAGGCTAACTGCTAAAGTCAGAGGCTAACTGCTAAAGTCAGAGGCTAACTGCTATGTCAGAGGCTAACTGCTATGTCAGAGGCTAACTGCTTTAATCAGAGGCTAACTGCTATGTCAGAGGCTAACTGCTATGTCAGAGGCTAACTGCTAAAGTCAGAGGCTAACTGCTAAAGTCAGAGGCTAACTGCTATGTCAGAGGCTAACCGCTAAAGTCAGAGGCTAACTGCTTTAATCAGAGGCTAACTGCTATGTCAGAGGCTAACTGCTATGTCAGAGGCTAACTGCTAAAGTCAGAGGCTAACTGCTAAAGTCAGAGGCTAACTGCTATGTCAGAGGCTAACTGCTATGTCAGAGGCTAACTGCTAAAGTCAGAGGCTAACTGCTATGTCAGAGGCTAACTGCTATGTCAGAGGCTAACTGCTAAAGTCAGAGGCTAACTGCTAAAGTCAGAGGCTAACTGCTTTAATCAGAGGCTAACTGCTAAAGTCAGAGGCTAACTGCTATGTCAGAGGCTAACTGCTAAAGTCAGAGGCTAACTGCTAAAGTCAGAGGTTAACTGCTTTAATCAGAGGCTAACTGCTAAAGTCAGAGGCTAACTGCTATGTCAGAGGCTAACTGCTATGTCAGAGGCTAACCGCTAAAGTCAGAGGCTAACTGCTTTAATCAGAGGCTAACTGCTATGTCAGAGGCTAACTGCTATGTCAGAGGCTAACAGCTTTAATCAGAGGCTAACTGCTATGTCAGAGGCTAACTGCTATGTCAGAGGTTAACTGCTAAAGTCAGAGGCTAACTGCTAAAGTCAGAGGTTAACTGCTTTGATCAGAGGCTAACTGCTAAAGTCAGAGGCTAACTGCTATGTCAGAGGCTAACTGCTATGTCAGAGGATAACTGCTAAAGTCAGAGGCTAACTGCTAAAGTCAGAGGCTAACTACTTTAATCAGAGGCTAACTGCTTTAATCAGAGGCTAACTGCTATGTCAGAGGCTAACCGCTAAAGTCAGAAGCTATCTGCTAAATCAGAGGCTAACTGCTAAATCAGAGGCTAACTGCTATGTCAGAGGCTAACTGCTAAATCAGAGGCTAACTGCTAAATCAGAGGCTAACTGCTATGTCAGAGGCTAACTGCTAAATCAGAGGCTAACTGCTAAAGTCAGAAGCTATCTGCTAAATCAGAGGATAACTGCTAAATCAGAGGCTAACTGCTAAATCAGAGGATAACTGCTAAATCAGAGGCTAACTGCTAAATCAGAGGATAACTGCTAAATCAGAGGCTAACTGCTAAATCAGAGGATAACTGCTAAATCAGAGGCTATCTGCTAAATCAGAGGATAACTGCTAAATCAGAGGCTAACTGCTAAATCAGAGGATAACTGCCAAATCAGAGGCTAACTGCTAAAGTCAGAAGCTAACTGCTATGTCAGAGGCTAACTGCTAAAGTCAGAAGCTAACTGCTATGTCAGAGGCTAACTGCTAAAGTCAGAAGCTATCTGCTAAATCAGAGGCTAACTGCTAAAGTCAGAAGCTATCTGTTAATCAGAGGCTAACTGCTATGTCAGAGGCTAACTGCTAAAGTCAGAAGCTATCCGCTAAATCAGAGGCTAACTGCTATTATCAGAGGCTAACTGCTAAATCAGAGGCTATCTGCTATGTCAGAGGCTAACTGCTAAAGTCAGAAGCTATCCGCTAAATCAGAGGCTAACTGCTATAATCAGAGGCTAACTGCTAAAGTCAGAAGCTATCCGCTAAATCAGAGGCTAACAGCTTTAAACAGAGGCTAACTGCTTTAAACAGAGGCTAACTGCTAAATCAGAGGCTAACTGCTAAATCAGAGGCTAACTGCTAAATCAGAGGCTAACTGCTAAATCAGAGGCTAACAGCTTTAATCAGAGGCTAACAGCTTTAATCAGAGGCTAACTGCTATGTCAGAGGCTAACTGCTAAATCAGAGGCTAACTGCTAAATCAGAGGCTAACTGCTAAATCAGAGGATAACAGCTTTAATCAGAGGATAACTGCTAAATCAGAGGCTAACAGCTTTAATCAGAGGCTAACAGCTTTAATCAGAGGCTAACTGCTAAATCAGAGGCTAACTGCTTTAATCAGAGGCTAACAGCTTTAATCAGAGGCTAACAGCTTTAATCAGAGGCTAACTGCTAAATCAGAGGCTAACTGCTAAATCAGAGGCTAACAGCTTTAATCAGAGGCTAACAGCTAAATCAGAGGCTAACTGCTAAATCAGAGGCTAACTGCTAAATCAGAGGCTAACAGCTTTAATCAGAGGCTAACAGCTATAATCAGAGGATAACTGCTAAATCAGAGGATAACTGCTAAATCAGAGGCTAACAGCTTTAGTCAGAGGCTAACAGCTTTAATCAGAGGCTAACTGCTAAATCAGAGGCTAACTGCTAAATCAGAGGCTAACAGCTTTAATCAGAGGCTAACTGCTAAATCAGAGGCAATCTGCTAAATCAGAGGCTAACAGCTTTAATCAGAGGCTAACTGCTAAATCAGAGGCTAACTGCTAAATCAGAGGCTAACTGCTAAATCAGAGGCTAACAGCTTTAATCAGAGGATAACTGCTAAATCAGAGGCTAACAGCTTTAATCAGAGGCTAACAGCTTTAATCAGAGGCTAACTGCTAAATCAGAGGCTAACTGCTAAATCAGAGGCTAACAGCTTTAATCAGAGGCTAACTGCTAAATCAGAGGCTAACAGCTTTAATCAGAGGATAACTGCTAAATCAGAGGATAACTGCTAAATCAGAGGCTAACTGCTAAATCAGAGGCTAACTGCTAAATCAGAGGCTAACAGCTTTAATCAGAGGCTAACTGCTAAATCAGAGGCTAACAGCTTTAATCAGAGGCTAACTGCTAAATCAGAGGCTAACAGCTTTAATCAGAGGCTAACTGCTAAATCAGAGGCTAACAGCTTTAATCAGAGGCTAACTGCTAAATCAGAGGCTAACTGCTAAATCAGAGGATAACAGCTTTAATCAGAGGCTAACTGCTAAATCAGAGGCAATCAGCTAAATCAGAGGCTAACAGCTTTAATCAGAGGCTAACTGCTAAATCAGAGGCTAACTGCTAAATCAGAGGCTAACTGCTAAATCAGAGGCTAACAGCTTTAATCAGAGGATAACTGCTAAATCAGAGGCTAACAGCTTTAATCAGAGGCTAACAGCTTTAATCAGAGGCTAACTGCTAAATCAGAGGCTAACTGCTAAATCAGAGGCTAACAGCTTTAATCAGAGGCTAACTGCTAAATCAGAGGCTAACAGCTTTAATCAGAGGATAACTGCTAAATCAGAGGATAACTGCTAAATCAGAGGCTAACTGCTAAATCAGAGGCTAACTGCTAAATCAGAGGCTAACAGCTTTAATCAGAGGCTAACTGCTAAATCAGAGGCTAACAGCTTTAATAAGAGGCTAACTGCTAAATCAGAGGCTAACAGCTTTAATCAGAGGCTAACTGCTAAATCAGAGGCTAACAGCTTTAATCAGAGGATAACTGCTAAATCAGAGGCTAACTGCTAAATCAGAGGATAACTGCTAAATCAGAGGCTAACTGCTAAATCAGAGGATAACTGCTAAATCAGATGCTAACAGCTTTAATCAGAGGATAACTGCTAAATCAGAGGCTAACAGCTATAATCAGAGGATAACTGCTAAATCAGAGGCTAACAGCTTTAATCAGAGGATAACTGCTTTAATCAGAGGCTAACTGCTAAATCAGAGGCTAACTGCTAAATCAGAGGCTAACTGCTTTAATCAGAGGCTAACTGCTAAATCAGAGGCTAACAGCTATAATCAGAGGCTAACTGCTAAATCAGAGGCTAACAGCTTTAATCAGAGGCTAACTGCTAAATCAGAGGCTAACAGCTTTAATCAGAGGATAACTGCTAAATCGAGGCTAACAGCTTTAATCAGAGGCTAACTGCTAAATCAGAGGCTAACAGCTAAATCAGAGGCTAACAGCTTTAATCAGAGGCTAACTGCTAAATCAGAGGCTTACTGCTAAATCAGAGGCTAACTGCTAAATCAGAGGATAACTGCTAAATCAGAGGCTAACTGCTAAATCAGAGGATAACTGCTAAATCAGAGGCTAACAGCTTTAATCAGAGGCTAACAGCTTTAATCAGAGGATAACTGCTAAATCAGAGGATAACTGCTAAATCAGAGGCTAACAGCTTTAATCAGAGGCTAACTGCTAAATCAGAGGCTTACTGCTTTAATCAGAGGATAACTGCTAAATCAGAGGCTAACTGCTAAATCAGAGGCTAACTGCTTTAATCAGAGGTTAACTGCTTAATCAGAGGATAACTGCTAAATCAGAGGCTAACAGCTTTAATCAGAGGCTAACAGCTTTAATCAGAGGATAACTGCTAAATCAGAGGATAACTGCTAAATCAGAGGCTAACAGCTTTAATCAGAGGATAACTGCTATGTCAGAGGCTAACTGCTTTAATCAGAGGATAACTGCTAAATCGAGGCTAACAGCTTTAATCAGAGGCTAACTGCTAAATCAGAGGCTAACAGCTAAATCAGAGGCTAACAGCTTTAATCAGAGGCTAACTGCTAAATCAGAGGCTAACTGCTAAATCAGAGGCTAACTGCTAAATCAGAGGCTAACAGCTTTAATCAGAGGCTAACTGCTAAATCAGAGGATAACTGCTAAATCAGAGGCTAACTGCTAAATCAGAGGAGAACAGCTTTAATCAGAGGCTAACTGCTAAATCAGAGGATAACTGCTAAATCAGAGGATAACTGCTAAATCAGAGGCTAACTGATAAATCAGAGGCTAACTGCTAAATCAGAGGATAACTGCTAAATCAGAGGCTAACTGCTAAATCAGAGGCTAACAGCTTTAATCAGAGGCTAACTGCTAAATCAGAGGCTAACTGCTAAATCAGAGGCTAACAGCTATAATCAGAGGATAACTGCTAAATCAGAGGATAGCTGCTAAATCAGAGGCTAACTGCTAAATCAGAGGCTAACAGCTATAATCAGAGGATAACTGCTAAATTAGAGGCTAACAGCTATAATCAGAGGCTAACTGCTAAATCAGAGGCTAACAATCATGACTGACCTGTCCGTCTCTGGCGAGTAACACTCCACGGAGTTTAGTGATGACTTTCCGTCGTAGCCTCCACACACGTATATGTGTCCGTCAATAACCACTGTTCCCATGGCGCTGAGGACGAAAACGAGAAAATTAACATCAACCTGATGTGTCCACTGAGTCGTGTATTGATTATCTGTTAAATGTATTGATTTTGTATTGATCAGCATATTGATCAAACTTCCATCAAAGTATAAATTATGTGTTGATCAGTGTATTGATCTGAGTATTGATTATGTGCTGATCAGTGTATTGATAATGTATTGATTATGCGCTGATCAGTGTATTGATAATGTATTGATTATGCGCTGATCAGTGTATTGATCTGAGTATTGATTATGTGCTGATCAGTGTATTGATAATATATTGATTATGTGCTGATCAGTGTATTGATAATGTATTGATTATGTGCTGATCAGTGTATTGATCTGAGTATTGATTATGCGCTGATCAGTGTATTGATCAGTGTATTGATTATGTGCTGATCAGTGTATTGATCTGAGTATTGATTATGTGCTGATCAGTGTATTGATAATGTATTGATTATGTGCTGATCAGTGTATTGATTATGTGTTGATCAGTGTATTGATAATGTATTGATTATGTGCTGATCAGTGTATTGATCTGAGTATTGATTATGCGCTGATCAGTGTATTGATCAGTGTATTGATTATGTGCTGATCAGTGTATTGATCTGAGTATTGATTATGTGCTGATCAGTGTATTGATAATGTATTGATTATGTGCTGATCAGTGTATTGATTATGTGTTGATCAGTGTATTGATAATGTATTGATTATGTGCTGATCAGTGTATTGATCTGAGTATTGATTATGTGCTGATCAGTGTATTGATAATGTATTGATTATGTGCTGATCTGAGTATTGATTATGTGTTGATCAGTGTATTGATAATGTATTGATTATGTGCTGATCAGTGTATTGATCTGAGTATTGATTATGTGTTGATCAGTGTATTGATCAGTGTATTGATTATGTGCTGATCAGTGTATTGATCTGAGTATTGATTATGTGCTGATCAGTGTATTGATTATGTGCTGATCAGTGTATTGATCAGTGTATTGATTATGTGCTGATCAGTGTATTGATCTGAGTATTGATTATGTGCTGATCAGTGTATTGATAGTGTATTGATTATGTGCTGATCAGTGTATTGATAGTGTATTGATTATGTGCTGATCAGTGTACCTGCGCTGGCTGTTCATGCTCGACACACGTGTCCAGCTGTCTGTCTCAGGGTTGTAAACCTCCACCGTGCTGAGCCGTGATTGGCCGTCATATCCACCAATGGCATATAGGAGCCCATTAACAACAGCAACGCCCACTCTGCTTCGAGCAGTCTTCATTGGCTGACAGCGTTCCCAGAAGTTACCAATTGGATCAAACACTTCGACAATGTTCAGAGAGTCTCCTGAAAGACGCAGACGTCAGTGAGCATCAACGATCACAGAACATTTACCTGAACATTAAACAAGAACATGATCAATACTGTTACTGAGAACATGATCAATACTGTTACTGAGAACATGATCAATACTGTTACTGTGAACATGATCAATACTGTTACTGAGAACATGATCAATACTGTTACTGAGAACATGATCAATACTGTTACTGAGAACATGATCAATACTGTTACTGAGAACATGATCAATACTGTTACTGAGAACATGATCAATACTGTTACTGAGAACATGATCAATACTGTTACTGAGAACATGATCAATACTGTTACTGAGAACATGATCAATACTGTTACTGTGAACATGATCAATACTGTGAACATGATCAATACTGTTACTGAGAACATGATCAATACTGTGAACATGATCAATACTGTTACTGAGAACATGATCAATACTGTTACTGAGAACATGATCAATACTGTGAACATGATCAATACTGTTACTGAGAACATGATCAATACTGTTACTGAGAACATGATCAATACTGTTACTGAGAACATGATCAATACTGTTACTGAGAACATGATCAATACTGTTACTGAGAACATGATCAATACTGTTACTGTGAACATGATCAATACTGTTACTGAGAACATGATCAATACTGTTACTGTGAACATGATCAATACTGTTACTGTGAACATGATCAATACTGTGAACATGATCAATACTGTTACTGAGAACATGATCAATACTGTTACTGAGAACATGATCAATACTGCTGATGGATTGGGGACTGTTGAGTTTGTTTACCAGAGCTGTTCAGTCCTCCCACGGCATAGATCAGGCCGCTAATCGATGTGCAGCTCCTCTGTCTCGTCTTAAAGGCGGGAAGATGAGGACGACGCTCGGGCATCAAGTGGAAATCTTTGGCTTCATCCACCAGGTCTCTGAAACGGCCCAGAGAAACCAACCAATCAGTCTGCAGGGTATTTCACTAACCAATCAGACAGCAGTGTGCTTTACTAACCAATCAGACAGCGGTGTGCTTTACTAACCAATCAGGCAGCGGTGTGCTTTACTAACCAATCAGACAGCGGTGTGCTTTACTAACCAATCAAACAGCAGTGTGCTTTACTAACCAATCAGACAGCAGTGTGTTTTACTAACCAATCAGACAGCGGTGTGCTTTACTAACCAATCAGACAGCGGTGTGCTTTACTAACCAATCAGACAGCGGTGTGCTTTACTAACCAATCAGACAGCGGTGTGCTTTACTAACCAATCAGACAGCGGTGTGCTTTACTAACCAATCAGACGACGGTGTGCTTTACTAACCAATCAGACAGGGGCATGCTTGACTAACCAATCAGACGATGGTGTGCTTTACTAACCAATCAGACAGCGGTGTGCTTTACTAACCGATCAGACGATGGTGTGCTTTACTAACCAATCAGACAGCAGTGTGCTTTACTAACCAATCAGACAGCAGTGTGCTTTACTAACCAATCAGACAGGGGCATGCTTGACTAACCAATCAGACGACGGTGTGCTTTACTAACCGATCAGACGACGGTGTGCTTTACTAACCAATCAGACAGGGGCATGCTTGACTAACCAATCAGACGACGGTGTGCTTTACTAACCGATCAGACGACGGTGTGCTTTACTAACCAATCAGACGACGGTGTGCTTTACTAACCGATCAGACGACGGTGTGCTTTACTAACCGATCAGACGACGGTGTGCTTTACTAACCAATCAGACAGGGGCATGCTTGACTAACCAATCAGACGACGGTGTGCTTTACTAACCGATCAGACGATGGTGTGCTTTACTAACCAATCAGACAGCAGTGTGCTTTACTAACCAATCAGACGATGGTGTGCTTTACTAACCAATCAGACGATGGTGTGCTTTACTAACCAATCAGACAGCAGTGTGCTTGACTAACCAATCAGACGACGGTGTGCTTTACTAACCAATCAGACAGGGGCATGCTTGACTAACCAATCAGACGATGGTGTGCTTTACTAACCAATCAGACAGCGGTGTGCTTTACTAACCAATCAGACAGCAGTGTGCTTTACTAACCAATCAGACGACAGTGTGCTTTACTAACCAATCAGACGTTGGTGTGCTTTACTAACCAATCAGACGATGGTGTGCTTTACTAACCAATCAGACAGCAGTGTGCTTTACTAACCAATCAGACAGGGGCATGCTTTACTAACCAATCAGACAGGGGCATGCTTTACTAACCAATCAGACAGCAGTGTGCTTTACTAACCAATCAGACAGCAGTGTGCTTTACTAACCAATCAGACAGCGGTGTGCTTTACTAACCAATCAGGCGGCTCCACCTGTACTTACATATATACACTCCTGATCAAAGTCTTAAGACCAGTTGAATAATTGCTAGAATATGCATTTTGCACATTTGGATCTTAATGAGGTTTTAAATGGAGCTACAATATGCAAAAGCAAGAAGGGGGAGTGTGACAAAAAGCACTTTGAAAAAGTAATTTATTGAAAACAACAAGTAAACTGAAATAGGCTGTTTATCAGCTGATCAAAAGTTTAAGACCACAGGCTATTAAAGCCAAAATCTGCTCCAAATGTTCATTTTCTGTCAGGCATTCACACGGTCATGCCCTCCTGATGGCTAAAGCTAAGAAGCTTTCTCTTCTTGAACGTGGTCGGATCGTCGAGCTGCATAAGCAAGGCCTCTCGCAGCGTGCCATTGCTGCTGAGGTTGGACGCAGTAAGACAGTCATTCTACATTTTTGAAAGATCCTGAGCATTATGGAACAAAAAAGTCAAGTGGTAGACCCAAAAAAATTACACCTGCGCTGAGCCAGAGGATCTGATTCGCTGTCCGTCAAGACACAGGGTGGTCCTCGACCCAAATTAAGGCCCTTACTGGTGCAGACTGCAGCGAACATCAAACATGGGACATTGAAAGGTGGAAAAAAGTTTTATTCTCTGATGAGAAAAAATGTAACCTTGATGGTCCAGATGGCTTCAACGTTACTGGCATGACAAGGAGATCCCACCTGAGATGTTTTCTACCCGGCACAGTGGAGGGGGGTCCATCATGATCTGGGTGCTTTTTCATTCAGTGAACACTGGAGCTTCAGGTGGTGCAGGGTCGTCAAACGGCGGCTGGTTACGTGCAGATGTTGCAGAGGGCATCCCTCATGACTGAGGGCCCTCGTCTGTGTGGTAACAGCTGGGTTTTTCAACAGGACAACGCTGCAGTTCACAATGCTCGCTTGACCAAGGACTTCTTCAGGGAGAAGAACATCACTCTTTTGGACCATCCCACATGTTCCCCTGATTTAAATCCCATAGAGAACATTTGGGGATGGAGGTCAAGGGAAGTTTATAAAAATGGACATCAGTTCCAGACAGTTGATGCCCTTCATGAAGCCATCTTCACCACTTGGAGCAATGTTCCCAAAAGCTTCCTGGAAACACTCTCATCAAGCATGCCCAAACCAATTTTTGAAGTGATTAACAAGAACGGTGGAGCTGCTCATGACTGAGTCCTACTGAGAAACATTTTTGTTCTGGTTTGGAGAGTTTTTTGTCATTTTCTGAGCAATGGTCTTAAACTTTTGATCAGCTGATAAACAGCCTATTTCAGTTTAGTTGTTTTCAATAAATTACTTTTTCAAAGAGCTTTTTGTCACACTCCTCCTTCTTGCTTTTGCATATTGTAGCTCTATTTAAAACCTCATTAAGATACAAATGTGCATAATACATATTCTAACAATTTTTCAGCTGGTCTTAAGATTTTGATCAGGACTGTATATATTTGTTTTATTAATATGGGTTAAAAAGTTAAATCTAATGTAGGCTGTGATCAGAAGCTCACCTGCTGGCGGCCCTCACCTGTCTGCACACACTCACCTGCACTTATGACAGCAGCGAATGAGCTCGTCCTGCTGGACCCGGTCGGACAGGAACTGAGGTCTGCACAGAGGAAGTCTGATCCTGGACAGCAGCTCAGGAAGCTCCGCCTCCCTGCGGTCACGGTCATGGTGCACCCAGGAGAGCACCGCCTCGAACACCTGGAAAGGTAAGCATGACGTCACAGCTGAGTTTGGAGATGCTGAAGGAGCTCCGCCCCCACAGGGCAGGTAAGTCTCACCTGCTCCTCGGCCTTGATATTGAGCTCGTCGCAGCCCACCAGTTCGAGCAGCTCGTCCGGCCTCAGGCTCAGGAACTCGTCGGACAGCGACACGTCCACGAAGTGCTGGTGCAGGAAGCTGCTCGCCGAGTCGTACAGCGTCGTGCACATCATCGTCTCGGCGAACTGACGCACACCCAGGCAGTTCTTAGGGTGCAGCCTGGACACACATACACGCCCGTCAGTACTGACCACCACATCTGACCTCTGACCTCTCAGCCCCCCCTCACCTGTCCTGCAGGAAGGAGCAGCAGGCGTCCTTCACGTTCTGCAGCTGCAGAAAGCTCGAGCCAATCAGAAGAGACTGCACGTTCTGCTGGTCAATGGCGACGTGTCCGCTGTACGCAAAGTTAATGAGAGCCTCCAGAGCGCTGTGGACCAAACAGAGTGTAACACCGGTGTGACACAAACACAGATGTGTGTGCAGATGAGACTCACCTGGGATCCATGCCCTGCATCAGGATCTCGTCCTGCTTACACTCCACCATGTCGTTGGTGAACATGGCGTGGAAGTACGGGATAGACGCCGCCAGCACGATCCGGTGAGCACTGAACTTATGATCCCCCACCTGCAAGAACACAGACACACCTGGACAGGTAAGAGAGCAGGGAACACCTGGACAACGAGCAGGGAACACCTGGAGAGGTAAGAGAGCAGGGAACACCTGGACAGGTAAGAGAGCAGGGAACACCTGGACAACGAGCAGGGAACACCTGGACAACGAGCAGGGAACACCTGGACAACGAGCAGGGAACACCTGGACAGGTAAGAGAGCAGGGAACACCTGGACAACGAGCAGGGAACACCTGGACAACGAGCAGGGAACACCTGGACAGGTAAGAGAGCAGGGAACACCTGGACAACGAGCAGGGAACACCTGGAGAGGTAAGAGAGCAGGGAACACCTGGACAGGTAAGAGAGCAGGGAACACCTGGACAACGAGCAGGGAACACCTGGACAACGAGCAGGGAACACCTGGACAACGAGCAGGGAACACCTGGACAGGTAAGAGAGCAGGGAACACCTGGACAACGAGCAGGGAACACCTGGACAACGAGCAGGGAACACCTGGACAGGTAAGAGAGCAGGGAACACCTGGACAACGAGCAGGGAACACCTGGACAACGAGCAGGGACACGGTCAAGTTTAACACTGTGTGACTTGACCTTTGACCCTCAGTGAGACCTGTGAACTGCAGCAGGTCAGTCTAGTCCCTGTTCAGTGGAGGCAGACTCAGACTGCAGCAGGTCAGTCTAGTCCCTGTTCAGTGGAGGCAGACTCAGACTGCAGCAGGTCAGTCTAGTCCCTGTTCAGTGGAGGCAGACTCGGACTGCAGCAGGTCAGTCTAGTCCCTGTTCAGTGGAGGCAGACTCGGACTGCAGCAGGTCAGTCTAGTTCCTGTCAGTGGAGGCAGACTCGGACTGCAGCAGGTCAGTCTAGTTCCTGTTCAGTGGAGGCAGACTCGGACTGCAGCAGGTCAGTCTAGTCCCTGTTCAGCGGAGACAGGCATGGACTGCAGCAGGTCAGTCTAGTCCCTGTTCAGTGGAGGCAGACTCGGACTGCAGCAGGTCAGTCTAGTTCCTGTTCAGTGGAGGCAGACTCGGACTGTAGCAGGTCAGTCTAGTCCCTGTTCAGCGGAGACAGGCATGGACTGCAGCAGGTCAGTCTAGTCCCTGTTCAGCGGAGACAGGCATGGACTGCAGCAGGTCAGTCTAGTCCCTGTTCAGTGGAGGCAGGCGTGGACTGCAGCAGGTCAGTCTAGTCCCTGTTCAGTGGAGGCAGGTGTGGACTGCAGCAGGTCAGTCTAGTCCCTGTTCAGTGGAGGCAGGCGTGGACTGCAGCAGGTCAGTCTAGTCCCTGTTCAGTGGAGGCAGGTGTGGACTGCAGCAGGTCAGTCTAGTCCCTGTTCAGTGGAGGCAGGCGTGGACTGCAGCAGGTCAGTCTAGTCGCTATATGTCCCTTAATGGAGCCTTCACAGATGTGCAGGTTACCCATGCCATGGGCACTAACACCCCCCATACCATCACAGATGCTGACTTTTGACCTTTGCTCTGATAACTGGATGGTCCTTGTCCTCTTTAGTCTGGAGGACACCACGGGTGTTGTTTATGTTTGTCTTTGTGTTTGCATGGTAGAGTTTGACCTTTGACCTGTGTTAACTGACCCATGTGCTGCTGTATGATGCAGGTCACAGGCATACAGTGTTTGTTTTAGTGCAGAGACTTTTCTAATATGACGAGCTTTAGGTGATGACATCACCAGCCCTGCTCACCTGTTCCACCCACAGCTCCAGGTGTATCTGTACACCTGTTTACAATGACGGTGATGACGTCACACCTGCAGCAGCCCCTCTTATTACCATGACAACAGGACAGCCTATCAGCGCGGCAGCAGCCCTCGCTGTTTCCGGGTTGTAGCAGGTCAGAGGTTATCTTAACCTTATTTTCGGGTTGTACTGGTGCCTTCAGCGTGTGACGTCACTCACCTGCCCGAACAGGTAGGTGGCTCGTGTTAATAATCCGCAGTTAGCCCTCCCTAACACCCTCAGCTAATGTTAGCAGGCTACAGGCTGAGCTAGCTGAAGCTAACAGGCTAACGTAAGCCCTGCGCGGACCGTCGAAGTTACCTTGAGCGTGACGTCACAGAGTTTCCCCTGACGTCGGATCTCCTCCATGACGACATAGCCCCGCGCCGGCAGGTCGCTGACTGAGAAGTGAACCAGGTCCTCGAGCTCTTCGCAGAGAACGTCTCCCATCGTCAGCGCGAGCGGCGGAGCGGCACGGACTGAGCCCTGCGAGCCGCCGTACCGACAGGCGGCCGTGACGTCACAGACTCTTCCGGTTTGGTCCTTCAAAATAAGGTCAAAGAACACACCTCACTTTTGTGATGGGTGAGTTTTGTTCGTCTGCAAAACAAAGGTCCACTTTTATTCATTTACACTGTTGAATAAACATGAAAAGAGTTTTATCAGACCTCTTTATGTGGCCTTGTGATTGGCTGTGTCTCCAGGCCCTGAGACCCCAAAAGGAATGGACGATAGATGGACTGTAATGTTTTAATTATTTCATGTCTGCACTTGATAAAAGCTGGAGAGCTTCAGGGAGAATAATGAACCACAGATGGATGTGTAATCGTCAGAATAAAATCCTGAATGATGGTGATCGGTGAATCACTTAAAGGTGTAGTCAGCGATCTTCTAATCTTCTAATCTAATGCACTGTTTGTCAAATTCACCGTATTTCTCCTCTCCATCCACAAGATGTCACCACTGACAGCATGTTGAAAAAAAAGTCTGGTTTTAATACACAGCCTTGGCTCTGAATTTCAGCAGGTAAATACTGTGGCTCAGGCCGAGTCACCAAAACAGAGTACACCCCCCCACATCCAGGGGGCGATCATACTCATGCACAGATCAGACAGAGGGGGGAGGGGGAGTCGTAGGTTGAGTAGCGTGCACAGTTAGCGTAAGAGAGATACAATAGGTGCAGTAGCAATGGCTGAAAAACAGCCCAAAAGAAAAAGGTCAGAGGAGTGAAAAGTGAAAAAGAAGGGCTATGACCATGAAAGAGCGAAGACCCGGATCAACATTGGGGGGGTCACTGGGGGTGAGTGTGTGTGTGTGTGTGTGTGTGTGTCTGTTAGTGGGTACGCGCATGAGTGAAGACTTTTGCCCATGCGTGCGGGTAATTCATGTAAAACGGGTGGGAAGGTGGGTTTAAGGGAATGTTTTTAATTTTCTCTTTGTAAAGCACTTTGAGTTGCATTGATTGTATGAAAAGCGCTTTATAAATAAAGTTTGATTGATTGGTTGATGATGATTGATTGGTGTTGCTTTCCGACGGTGGAGGGAACTCCGCCAATTGAAAGACCTGAAAACGGACGCGGATGTCGCCGTCTGTCTGCTGGATAGGTTAGCAACATTAGCTTTGTGGTGCTTCACATAACAGTAACAGCTGTCGGACATCCATCTTATTGTCTAATCTGACAGAATGTACTGTTGTTGTGATGTTATCAATAACGGCAGTCGAGTTGTCTGACCAGTCGGGGTTTCCTTAGCTACGTTGGTCAGCTACACAGTTTCTACGGCCGTTTCCATGACGATGCACGTCCATCAGCTTTCGGGAGGCGGGTCTAAATTCAAATATAAACAAACCCTCCTCTCGTTTTCTCCCACATCACTGACTACACCTTTAAGCGTTTGGCCAAATCAAATCAAAGAAAAACAACAGTAGAACTCAGGGGTGTGTTTAACAGTGAAAGTAAGAGCATTTCCACACACACAATGTGAAGGGAACTCAAGGGATTGGGACTGAACAGCTGTGTAGCCTTAAGAAAACCACTGATCAGTAAGGCTAAGCAGAAAAAAGGCTTCAGTTTGCTAGGGAGCATAAAGATTGGACTGTGGAGGACTGGAAGAAGGTCATGTGGTCTGATGAGTCCAGATTGACCCTGTTCCAGAGTGATGGGAGCATCAGGGGAAGAAGAGAGGCAGGTGAAGTGATGCACCCATCATGCCTAGTGCCTACTGTCCAAGCCTGTGGGGGCAGTGCTGTGATCTGGGGCATTTTCACATTAGGCCCACTTGTTTGCCCTCCTCCCCCGCTGGATGGCATTCACACTTGCAACATCCAACTGTGCCAATAGTATCCAGCTGCGTCCTTGCAGGCTGCAGTCTCACAGGTGCAGTTTCAGGGCGCTCAGTCGCATATGCGCAGTGTAAATACGGACTTGCCTCAATAGCTCTGGCAGGCAGCACTCTCAAGACCGACCGCACTCTCAGGACTGTCCGTTTTTTGCAACAGTGCCACCCAGTGAATTGGAGTTGTCTTTGCAGGACCGCAGAAATACTGATAGACATGTGTATTTGTTCAAACTTAGGTTCAGGCAAGTTCTTAAATCCAAGGTTAGGTTTAGGGTAAGGGATGTGGCAGGGGTAGGGACCCCTATCCCACCAGATGATGAATCCACGGGGCACAGGTTAGGGTTAACCGTCTCTGTGCATGTGCGACTGAGCACCATGAGACTGCAGGCGTGAGACCGCAGCCTGCCAAGCTGCAGCTGGACCCTTCTTAACCGTGCCCGGGCCCACTTGCATATTTACTCAGTTTGAAACAGCAGGGGGCGATATGCACGTAACTGGTTACCAAACCTGCTACGGAGGAGAACGAAGAAGAGGCTACCATGGTAACCATTGTAGGGAGATGGAGCAGATCGAGACCACCCCTTCATGGAGGTCTTGGATCGGCTGATTTGGTGTGCACCAATGTGCGGTGGTTGCATTGACATTGATACTAACGTACCAAACCCTGGACCAAAGAATAAACTCTCCTGAATATGCTGAAGGACCAGATTATTCCATCAGGGGACTTTTTCTTTTGTTGCCAGACAGTGAACCAGCAAAAGTCCAAAGTGTACATTCTGTGCTTTAACCCAATCCAAATCATTTAGAGTCCAATATTTCAAAAGATAAAATAAAGCTGCATTAACCTGTCAGGAGAATCTAAATCAGGAACAAACACACCTGTTAGGGAGGAGGAACCACCTGGTTTATGAAGGACACAGCTGAAGTGATCAGCATCAGCCAATCAGAACACATGTTACTAAATCACATGACTATAGTCTCCTATCACTCCACTGTGTTCCTCAGCCGTGTCACCGTGTCCTTGTCCAGCTACTTGCTGCTTCAGCCTTGACTTGGAGGTGACCTTGGACGTGACCTTGACCTATCATCATCCCCCTGTGCCGGAAACCTCTAACGATTACAAGTCTTTGAATTTTTCTTTAAATATCTTGTTCATGCATCAGTACATGTATCTGTAAGAATTAAAAACACATTTTTAATACATTCAAAAACATTAAAAACACTTGTATTAGAAGTATTTTAATGAGCTTTAACTCCTATCATAATCATTGAGTCTTATTATTTAAATCTGGACTAAAAATCTGAGTGTTAGTTTATTTAATTAATACAAAACTCCAATGTGCCTGTTTTGTCCATGACGTTAGCGTGGATGCTAGTGTTGAGCTTCTGTTGAACACTAATGTGGCTCCTGGTCTACGACCTCGACCAAACACATCACATGACATCTCTGACCCATGATGTCATGTTTCCCATTAACAGGGCAGTTACACAGGCTAACCTGTTAGCTGCTGTAGCTAACATGAGTGAAGGGGCGGAGCCTGATCACGTGACCTTGGAGACATTTTATTACAAAAACATTTTAAAAATAAACAATCAGCAGGAATGTGTGAGCTCTCACAGACAAACAGGTAAAAACCACGGCCGGCCCTACGCCGACAGGTCGCTGCTCTCGAAGCGTTCCTGGGCGTAGACTTCGGCCGACACTTTGCGTCCTCCAAACCAGCGATTGTTCAGTGCGGCGATGGCGCGGTTCATTTCGGCGGCCTCCGAGAAGCCTCCGAGAACTCCACAAAGATCTTGACGATGACGTCGGCGTCTTCCTCCTCGCCCTGACGCTCCTGGTAGATGATGACTCGCTTCACGCGGCCAAACTTCCCGCACTCCTCCGTGACCTCGCCCTCAAGGTCGTCGTCAATGTCGTCGGGGCCGACCATGTTCCTCAGGACCATGACTGTGGACTGAGAGGGGGCGGGGCAAAGGGGCAGGAAGAAACAGGAAGTTATATATCAAATATTTACAGAATATTTAACATTAGAGCAGAAATAATCTGAGCTGGGGGGGGGGGGGGGGGCTCTGGAGGGTCGTGAGGTCAAAGGTCGTGGGCGTACCTCCTGTTTCCGGAGCAGTTTCCTCATCACCATGTGTCTGGCGCTGCTGCCGCTGATGCTCAGGTGCTCCTGCTCACTCAGCGGCTCTGTGGCGCCCCCCTGAGGCGGCTCTTGTTGATGCTCCTCCTCCTCTTTCGTCTTCGCCACTGAGCTAAAGATGGACTGTGCTGGGGGCGTGGCCAAGACAGGGTTGACCAGGCCCACCTGTGGTAGACCAGGCTGAGCGGGCGTCACACCTGGAACAGAGACAGAGCGGATTAAACCAGAATTAGTATAAAAATAACAATGACAGAAATAATTATGACAAAAATGACCAACAGTCAAGGGAACATCAGGTACAGAAAACTGCCCGAGTGGGCGGGGCTTCTTCAGTTCTTACCTGTGATGACACCTGGAGCCTGGGCGGCCATGACGGCCTGGGGGAGTCCTCCCAGGTGCTGAGAGAGGAGAGCTGGTCCAGCCAGAGCTCCGAGTACTGATGCTCCCACAGCATCCTGAATGCACCACGGAGCAGAGGTCAGAGTTACAGAGCTGCTGCTCTACATGCACCATGTCTACAGGCCTACATGCACTGAGCTGCTGCCATGTGATTGGCTTAGGGATGGGTACCTTTCACATTTGAACCGATTCCATACAGATGCCAGGTGCCTGGGAATCGGTATCGGTACTCAACGGTACCAATTTTCTGTACTTTTGCATGTTTATGGGGTAATAAATATTAATTTGTTTAATATTAAGATCCCAAATTTTTTCAATGTAAATTTATTTCTTCAATATATAAAATTTGACAGATATATATCAAAACAACATTCAACTGTTTGTATTGTAACATTGTAGTTGTTCCAAAAATGTCTTCAACATGAAAACCAGAAACTAAAATGAACCACAACTTAATAAATTAACTGCAGCCCTCACTTTAACTTTAGGGCAGTTTAACAATGGGTCAGACAGAGCTGTAAATAAAAAAACATTTACATTAACGTTACAAAGTACGAGGAACCGACCTGATAATGATAACTGACACACATTAAAATGCCAAGCTAATACCACCTTAAACACGAGGCTTATTTACCTGGACCAGGTATCCTCCTTGTCCCATTTGCTGCCATCACCAAATGTTAAAGCCATTTCTTTTCCTGTTTCTGGCTGCAGACGACTAGTCTCCATTGGACACAGGTGTGCTAACAGTGCTGAATGAATCCTTTGTGCTCGTAGATCTGAGGCTATCAAAAATTGTGCACTCTTCAGCTTTAAGGAAAATTTTGTGCGTCACCAGGTGCTTCCTCAGATTTGAAGTATTTCCTGGCCTTACACTTGGCGTCACAAATATTACAGCGAGCATAATCTCCATCACATTTAATAAAGTAGAGCCATACTTTAGAGCACTTTCTCTCAGCCATGCTTGCTTTGTTGACTGAGCCCGCGGCTGCTGACGTCATTACGCTATTGCTGTGCTGCCTTCAAGTTCAGTATGGAAATTCACCTACTCTACCCAATAGTATGCCTGCATCTTCCACTTCCTCACAGTCACAAGGATGCGTTTAGGTACCTAAACATGGCACCGTTTGATTTTAGGTGAATCAGTACTCGGTAGCACCTACGGAATTTGGTTGGTACGTCTTAAAGTACAGAATTCGGTACCCATCCCTGGATTGGCTTATTGGCCCTTTGCATTAAGCAGCAGTTGAAGAGGTGTACCAATAAAGTGGCCGGTAAGTGCATATTAACACTTTCCTAATCCAGAGCCCGTCTGGTGTTGCTGTGCTCAGATTGGGCGGCTGACCTGCCAATCAAAGAGCCCCTCTCATTGAAGGCGTTACCAGAGTCTCTTCTGGTCGGACAAACTTTCGTCCAGGCCAATACCCTTCAGCATCACAGTGGCATGACCATGACCTTCAGCCAACAAGTTGCTCTGTGATTGGTGGGCACAGTGTCATCAGTTACCTGGGCTGTGATTTTGGCGGTGGCGGCGGCAGCAGCCACAGCTGCAGCAGCAGGGAGGCCTCCAGGAGTGGTGGGCGTGAGGAGCGGCACGGGGGGGGTCACAGCCTTCCCCACCCGCAGGTACTGACCCCCAAGGTCAAACAGGTTCATGGAGGCAACGGCATCCTGGGACGACTGAGGCTTGTCGTACTCTGCAACACAAAGACTGCAATCAACATAAACATCATGGCCAAAGTAAAAATCACCAACGTAAACATCAGAGGATTATTGCACAAATGTAGTATAATTATATCCAGGATAAATGAGCAGGAGCGGCTTGAATAAGCCTAGTCAGCACTTTCTCTGATTAATCGGTTGCATGTTTGCCGAGCCAGGATGAAAAGACGAAGCCTAGTCAAGCCAGGTGTGGATCAATGGGATAAGTGCGCGTTCACAGCATTCTTAAGAAGACCACGAGATCGATCACAGAATCACAGATTGAAAATGGAACAAGGACGTGCATCTTTTTTCACGCGGGATTAACAGGCAATGCTTCTTCAACTATATAAAGAAGTAAAACATATAATCCACATGAAAGGCAACACGAGCGTTGTAAAAAAGGAGAGGGAAAAAGCCTGGCAGTTAATAACGGACCGGCTTAATGCATAAGTAGCGCGAACATGTACAATCAATAAAGTGTCCTCCACAGACACTGTCACAACTACAGTTCAAGGATGCAGAGCTGATAACTTTGTAAGTCCACTAATCAATACTTGTGTTTTTCTTTAATGTGGCCCATAGGAGTGCATGTTACTCGAGTTATGTGAAGTATAATTAAGTTCAAAGAAAATTTCAACTCTGTGTCCGTATTATCTATTTAATCAATTGTCCTCATGTTGTGTTCTGTTTCATCCCTCATCTGTCATGAAGAACAAACCTGTCCGTCCAGAAAAGAACCTGGCAGCAGGTGAAAACCAAATATAAAAATATTCTGCAGTCTGGTAAGTTACTTAAGCGTAGCCCAAAGAGCAATTATCAAATGAAGTGATACATTTGTTGTCTGCTGAGAATGAATTTCTGTATGATTTTAGCCGTGAAGAAAAAGACACATAAAACCAGCACGGGGGGTGGCCCACCAAGCCAGGACCTGACCCCAGCAGAGGAGCTGGCACTTGACTTAAATAAGGGGAGGCCAGTGATGGAGGAGATCCAGGGGGGGACTGTGACAGACTCTGTCTTTGCTACAGAAAGTTGCAGCTTCTTACAAGGTAAATATTGCAGTTCCTCTGCAGTTTTAACACATTTGACAATTTTATTCTGTCTGACTTTGAATTCACTTGTAGTGTCTGGGGACACAGTTCTGCTTCTGGAGCCACCAGAAGACGATCCCGTAAGTACTGTACATTTTATTCAAAATGACAGGCTTTACATGTCTTCTCAAATGTAAATATGAGTTCTGTTGATTCATGTATGTATGTGGCAGGGGGAAGGCACATCTGCAGCTGCCGAGTGTACCTCTGTAGATGAGGAGACTCTCTCAGTGGACTCCAGAAGGCTTGAGGTGTCATGTCAAATTTGTGTAGTGCTATTAAAAATCTGTTACAGGACCTAGAGACTGCACCACCTCAGAATCAAGCTGGTAACATTGTAAGTATACTCTAGGCTGAAGTAAATCTATGTGATACACAAATCCTGTTGTGCTAATTGATAATTCTTCTACAGAACTCACAAACTATCCTGGTGCTTTATGCCAAACACCTGCAGAAACAGGTAGAGCTGGCAGAAGTGAAAATTCAGACGGAGAAGAGGAATCTGGAGGTGATTGATCTGGACATCACAATTAAAAAAAGGAAGCTTAGGATATTGGACATAGAGATCGAAAAATTGGAACGGGAGGTGAGCAGACATAGCAGTGCACACTGTAACCATATCTGTAATTGAGTGTTAATCATTTTTACTTTTTCTCTGTCAACTCCAGAATGAAAGCTGAGAAATGACCAAATAAAGAAAAATAAAATTTGGAAATAATGTTTTTTTTTCCTCTTTTACGGTGAATGTGGGGTATACAATTGATTTGGAGATGTGGAATTTAGAAATTGACTACACAGCGTACTACCAATGCTAGACAAAATGCACACACACAGCAAAAAGTAACACACAAGATCATTTATTATTCAAAATTCAGCACTTAAGGCTATGAAAAAAAAGGCAATATATTGCTCTCTAACTACTCTGCCAGCAATGTTGTCCGGGCAGATGGGAGCATTTTCCCAGACTTCAACAGCCACTCCAGGCGGGGCCCTCTCCTTGCGTAAACCTGCTACGTTGTGCAGCACTGTGCATACTGCAATGATGTCACATGTTCTGGGTGGGGAAACCCTCAGGTGGTGCAGGCACTGAAATCGTGATTTCAGAAGGCCAAAGGTCATCTCAATGCGAGCCCTTGTCCTGCCGTGTGAATGGTTGTAGGCCTGCTGTTGTGGGGTTTGGGGGTCAGCAAGAGGAGTCAGGAGAAATGACTCGCAGGCATAGCCTTTGTCTCCCAGCAGCACTCCAGAGAATCCACCTAATAATAAAATGCATAACTTTTAATCTACATAGTTACACACTCACAATATCCAAGGTGCTGACAAATATAATGTGTGGCTTACCTCATGAGTGTCCTGTGGATTGGACTAGCCCTAAAGATTCTGGAGTCGTGGACTGATCCAGGCCACTTTGCCTCCAGATTGCTTACAAGGCAGTTAGCATCACAGATCATCTGAAAAGGTGACATGTAACCTATTAAGATCCTTTTAGGAACACAATTGAAGAATCTATATAGGTCTGACTCACTACAAATTGCTCTTACCTGAACATTGATGCTGTGGAAAGATTTCCTGTTGATATAATCTCCCTCATGTTCCCCTGAGGGACGTTGATTTCTAATGTGGGTGCAGTTCACTGCACCAATCACGTTAGGAAAAGCTGTAACACAAAAAAGTACCCAGCTGTAACTGATCGAATTGGAACCAATATTTGCAAGCTAAAACTGATTTTACCTGCAATCTTGTAGAAGTCCTCCTTGATGTAGAGCAGTCTTCTGTGGCCAGGAAAGGTGACGAAGGTGTGGATTAGTGACTTCAGGGCCAGGCAAACGCGTCTAACTGTGCAGCAAATTGTTCCTTTATTGGGGTTCTCCGCATCTCCAACAAAATACAGGAAGCTTCCACTTACAAGGAACCTCAATGTTACACAGACCATCTGTGGTACAGTTAGGGCATGGCTTCGAGCGGTCTGGTGCTGTCTTCGCCAAATGCCAAAGGGTCTGACCTGTCCATCAAAACTCTTTCTTGTCTAAAGGCTCGTCTGATGATGAGCGCTTCCTTATCCAATACATCCTCCAAAAAAGGGCATACCATCATGAAGAGGTAACAGGTGAATAGGAAGTTGGACCTGTATATACTATGTTGCCCTCGTCAGTCACTATTGAATCCATCCTTGCAACTCCAGCAATCGTTAAAAGTAATAATTCAGCTAACTGCAATAATATACATATTAATCAAACCTCTGACAGCAATTTGACAAGCTGTCTTTATTAGTATTGCAATATAACACTAGGGCGGACAATAATGAGACCGAATGAATGAATAGAAAGATTAAGTTAAAAAGTTAAAAAGAGTCAGAATGATATGGAGCCCTTTAACTCCTAAAGGTGGAATCCTAAAATAGGACAATTTTCCTATTTTTAGAAGACAGTTAAGACAAAATGATATTCTGTCTGTTATATTCTTGTCCATTTCATGGTGTGATATATTTATTTTTCCTTTGTTTCTCCTCTTTCTCATTCTGTAGGGTTAGGGTTGTTGGTTTTTATTTTTTTTTTATTTTTTTAAATCAGTTTGGTTTAGTACCAATTTCAGTAAGGTCTGTTTTTTTTTCCGTTTTCTTTATAATAATTTTAAACCTTTTATTGTAGGACTTGTATTAATAAAGAAAGGATTCTTAACTGTCTGTGTTAAAAGTTATTTTTGTCTTCATAAAATCTGTGCAGATAAATAATACTAAAGTCAACCAGCAAATGCAATGACTACAGTTGTAAGATTTGGGTGCAGGATGATTAAATGATGTAAGGTGTAGAAAAAGCATGGAAATGCTGTAAACCACGCTCATTTCTCACATTACAGACAGCAGAGCCAGCGCAGGATTAATCTTATCCTGGTAGTTAGCCTGGTCTGGAGCAGGCTAGCTCCAGAGAATAAATCACCATGGTAACTTGTCCGGAATAAACTTGGCCAGCTTTTGTGCAACCGACTTGAGGCTAACTTTATCCAGGATAACCAATGTTTGCTGGCTTAATCCCTTATCCTAGTTTTGTGCAATACCCCCCTGGGCCAACGCAATCCTCACCAACGCAAACATCATGGCCAACGTAAACCTCCCCAGTGTGAACATCACCAATGTAAACATCACCAACGTAAACATCACCAACATAAACATCACGAACGAAAACATCATGGCCAATGTAAACATCACGAACGTAAACATCACCAACGTATACATCATGGCCAACGTAAACATCACCTGTGTAAACATCACCAATGTAAACATCACCAACGTAAACATCACCAACATAAACATCACTAACGTAAACATCATGGCCAATGTAAACATCACGAACGAAAACATCACCAACATAAACATCACAAACGTAAACATCACCAATGTAAACATCACCAACGTAAACATCACCAACATAAACATCACGAACGTAAACATCACCAGCATAAACATCACGAACGTAAACATCACCAATGTAAACATCACGAACGAAAACATCACCAACATAAACATCACGAACGTAAACATCACCAACATAAACATCACGAACGTAAACATCACCAACATAAACATCACTAACGTAAACATCATGGCCAATGCAAACATCACGAACGAAAACATCACCAACATAAACATCACTAACGTAAACATCACCAATGTAAACATCATCACCATCATCAATATAAACACATGGCTGCACTCACCGATGAAGCCATAGCCTTTGTGGCGCCCTGTGGTTGGCTCACGGGCTAAAATGCACGACTTGATCCTACCGAAGGCCTCGAAGACGCTCTTGATGTCCTCATCGGAGAGGTCAGGATGGACGGACGCCACGTAGATCCTGTTAAATGCACGAGCCTCTTCCGCCAGCTGGTCGATGATTGGCTGAGCCTGACCAATGTTACTCGGCCTGCCAACCTGCCAAATAAAAAAACAACTGGATAAACTCTGGACTTGCAATGAACTCTGGACTTAAATTCAAACTGGATGAACTCTGGACTTAAATTCAAACTGGATGAACTCTGGACTTAAATTCAAACTGGATGAACTCTGGAATTTAATACAAACTGGATGAACTCTGGACTTTAATACAAACTGGAAAAGCACCCCCTGGAGGGGGTACTGGAGAGCACCCCTTCTGGGTACTCGCTCGTTCTTCTGGGGGACTTCAACGCTCACATCGGCAATGACAGTGAGACCTGGAGGGGCGTGATTGGGAAGAACGGCCCCCCCGATCTGAACCTGAGCGGTGTTCTGTTATTGGACTTCTGTGTTCGTCACAGACGAACACCATATTCAAGCATAAGGGTGTTTATATATGCACCTGGCATCAGAACACCCTAAGCCGCAGTTCGATGATCGACTTTGTAGTCGTATCATCTGACTTGCGGCCGCATGTTTTGGACACTTGGGTGAAGAGAGGGGTGGAGCTGCCAACTGATCACCATCTGGTGGTGAGTTGTCTCCGATGGTGGGGGAGGATGCCTGTCAGACCCGGTAGACCCATGCGTGAGTCAGAATCTCATTCCTGACATTGTCAGAAATGAGATTCTGCCCCAGGTGGAGTAGTTCAAGTACCTCGGGGTCTTGTTCACGAGCGGAGGAAGGATGGATCGGGAGATCAAAAGGCCGATCGTGCGGCGTCTGCAGTGATGCTCTGCACCATTCTGTCGTGGTAAAAAGGGAGTTGAGCCGAAAGGCAAAGCTCTCAATTTACCAGTCAATCTCCACCCCTATCCTCACATACGGTCAGGAACAGTGGGGAGTGACTGAAAAAAACAAGATCGCGATTACAAGCAGCTGAAATGACATTCCTCCACAGGGTGGCTGGGCTCTCCCTTAGAGATAGGGTGAGAAGGTCGGTCAACTGGGAGGAGCTTGGAGTAGAGCCGCTGCTCCTCTATGTTGAGAGGAGCCAGATGAGGAGGCTCGGGCACCTGGTCAAGATGCCGCCTGGACGCCTCCCTGGTGAGGTGTCCAGGGCGTGTCCCACCAGCAGGAGGCCTCAGGGAAGACCCAGGACACGCTGGAGAGACTATGTCTTTCAGCTGGCCTGGGAACACTTCAGGATTCCCCGGGAAGAGCTCGACGAGGTGGCCGGGGAGAGGGAAGTCTGGGCTTTCCTGCACAGGCTTATGCCCCCATGACCAAGATGGATGGATGGATAAAAACAGAAGCTGAATAAAACCTGCATTTATACTTGGTTTAAATTAAAATGAATTTACAGTGGACTTAAATCAAAACTGTATTCACACTGAATTTTGATTCAAATTAAAACTGGATTAAAACTAGATTTAAATAACACTGATTTTAAATAAAAGCTTGACTTAAGGGCTCCTGGTCTTCACCTTGGTGCTTTTTCTAAGGTACAGACCTGGACCACGGACAGGTTCCTGGCCTGAAGAGAGACCCACCTTGATGTTCCTGCCTCCCAACATCACAGAGTTCATCTGCTCAAGGGCCAGCTGGGCCGCCTCGGGCACCTCGTACTCCACGAAAGCAAAACCCTGCAGACCAGAAGAAGACCTAAATCAGTCCTTAGACCTGAGTCAGTCCTTAGATCTGACCCTGGTCAGCAGGGACATGAAGGTCATCCTGACCTTGTGCTTCATGGTGACTGAGTCCCAGGACATGTCAATGCTCTTGATTGGTCCAAAGGGGATGAAAGCCTGTCTGATGGTGTCCTCGCCCAGCTCGTAGTAGATGGAGCCCACGTACACCCGACACATGATGGCCAGAGCCCGCTGACGCTGGGCCGCCACCTGGAACACAACAAAGGTCACAGGGTCAAGGTCATATCAAAGACAGCACCTCAGAGTCAAGGTCATATCTACACTTAAAGAGACATGTTTAGATGCTGCCTGCAGCAGCTACACAGCGGCCATCTTGAAGAGGCTCATAGAGAATGTCTTTAACAGGAGTGTGTGTGTGCTGAGCACACGAGGCATGTGTTTCGTCAGTGCAGTAGTGCCGGAGTTAGTTTGTGCTTGTAGTTGGTGCTTGCTGCATGCCGCTTCTGCTTGCTGCCACTGGATAGCACTTCTTTTTGAGGGGTGAAAAGAGGAGCTGATTGCATAAGCCTCTTGACCGGTTACATAGCCTCTCCACTGCCAAGATCTTGTGCACGCCTCCTCATGGCCACATAGGTAACTGGTACCTTGCAGTTCCAGGCAAAGCTGTACAGGATCTCGGAGCAGCAGTGGGCCCCAGGGACGTGGCATCCACTGGCACTCGAACGTCCTCTGATGCTCGTCAACTACTGATCCATTTATGGGTAAACTGTGATGTCCTCAACGAGGGACCAGGCAGAAAATGGTGGAGGCATCTCAACAACTGGGAAGGTGGATGAAGGCTGCAGCAAAGACAGGTCTCCAGTCATCCTGGTTCCCATGCCACTGAATCCTGGCCTGTTTGATGCAAAGGACTGTGTGGAGGCTGATGGTGCACCAGTCTCTCCACATCAAAAGCTGTCATGGACAGGCATCCTCCTGAAAGGGACCAACCGGACCGTCATCCTGGATCAGTGCCCTGTGGCAATCAGAAAATGGTGATGGGAGCAGGACTGTGATGTCTGGGGGCTCCTACCCAGAACCTAGCACACAGGCGGTGTATGAATCAGTTGCTAAACTCTTTGACTGAGGCAGATGAGAGTTTCTTGGCAGCTTGGAGCGGCAAGTCTTCATCACGTGGAAGAATGACATCAATTCAAGGTTAAAAGAGCAGCCCATGCCAAAACAAAGACAGCAGTTCAATCCCGGGTCAGGCAGCTGAAGAACAATGGTGGACAACAAAGACTCTAAAAATTCAGCAGTGAGCTGACTGTGAGGCCACCAGAGGCTTCTTTGACGCCACAAAAGCAGTCTATGGCCCAAGCCATCGCTGCCTGGTTCCCCTTCACTCCAAGGATGGACTGATGCTACTGAAAGGACAACGAGTGTATTGCAGCCTGGTGGAAAGAGCACTACAAGGAGCTACTGAACGGAGATTACACTCCTGAGATGGAGGCCCTTGACCAACTCCCAACAACCCAGAGGTCCTGAAGGAAGGCGGATCTAATGGCATCCCAACAGAGATCCTAAAGGAAGGCACACCTGATGGTATCCCAACAGAGATCCTGAAGGAAGGCAGACCTGATGGCATCCCAACAGAGATCCTGGAGGACAGCAGACCTGATGGCATCCCAACAGAGATCCTAAAGGAAGGCAGACCTGATGACAAACCAGCAGAGATCCTGAAAGAAGGCGGACCTGATGTCATCCCAACAGAGATCCTGAGGGAAGGCGGACCTGATGTCATCCCAACAGAGATCCTGGAGGACAGCAGACCTGATGGCATCCCAGCAGAGGTCCTGAAGGAAGGCGGACCTGATGGCATCACAGCAGAGATCCTGAAGGAAAGTGGACCTGATAGCATCCTAGCAGAGGTCCTGAAAGAAGGCGGACCTGAAAGCAGCCCAGCAGAGATCCTGAAGAAAGGCGGACTAAATGGCACCCCAGCAGAGGTCCTGAAGAAAGGCAGACCTGATGGCATCCCAGCAGAGGTATTGAAGGAAGGCGGACATGATCTCCTCAGGCATATCCATGTCCTAATTGTCAAAGTTTAGGAAAAGGAGGAAATCCCAGCAGAGCTTTGAGATGCCCTGACAGTCTCCATGTTTAAAAAGGGAGACAAGGCAGACTGTGGAAACTACCATGTAATCTTCCTGCTGTCCACCACCTGAAAGCCCTAGCTAAGGTTTTGGCCGGCAGACTCCTCCCACTGTCAGAAAACAATCTCCCTGAGTCTCAGAGTGGTTTCGCCCTAACAGAGGCACCATGGACATGATGTGAAATGCAGAGAACAAAATCAGCCTTTACACATGGCCTCCATAGGCTCACCGAAGCTTCTGACTCTGTCCAGCTCAGATGGACCGGTCATGTGGTCTGCATGCCTGACTCCTGCCTTCCCAAACAGATTCTGTCCTTGCAGCTCCTCAGCAGCAGAAACGATACAAAGATATTGAGACAAACTTAAAAAAGTGTTACATAGACCTTAAAACATAGGAGGACACAGCAGCTAAGAGGGCATCATGGAAACAGCTTTACAGGATCCTACATGTGATGACCTGCACCGGGCTGCAGAAATGAGACGGCTTCACCAAGAAGGCCCAAAGCAGTCCCACAGTCTCCACGGACCGGCCCACTGCACCAAAGTCTGTGGCTCCAGGATCCAGTGTCTGCCGCTGAAAACAGGAGGTCTGTGACATGTTTCATTTTTATTTAATGAGCATGATGTAAACTTTCTGTTGTGCAAAATTATCCTCGGCAGCAGCACAAACTTTCTGAGATCCAAAGTGAGATATTCAGCTAGAACACGATCAGGTGATCGTCAGGACATCATAAAGCAAATAGAACAGAGAAAGAAAAAACAATTATAATGATCATATTCATAATATGATAACAGTAGACTGAAGTTAAATTGACAACAAGAATAAAACACAATAATTAAAACAAATACATAGATATTACAATATGATATAAATAATAAAGAAAATAACAAATTAAAAAGGTAAAAAACGACAACAATAAAACAACATATACATTTAGAAATAAGTGCAATCCAACCAAACTGAAAAAATAATTTTAAAAAACTCTGGATAAACACAAAGTGATAATGAATACATTAGGAGGAAATCTTGAAATAAAACTTAAAGAAAACTTTGAAACTTTTAAAGGAAACTTTAAAGAATATATAACATAAAAAGACTTATGAATGAATTGATAAATGAACTTGACAATAATAATAAAACAACGATACAAATTAATGAAATAAACAATACAAGTGAAAAATAAAAACGACATGAATCATCAAATACAGAAACAATTAAAGCAAGAAAATACTGTCTCACATTTGTTAGAATTAAAAAATGAAACTGAAAGACAAATGAATGACAACAAATAAATAAGTTAACACAACAATAATAACATTGATAATTAGAACATCGATTACAGCTCAAGGAATAAGAAGAAAAATTTGGTTGAATTTAGTTGAAAAAATTCAAATGAAAGAATAAATCAATACAAAAAGGTACTGTAAAAAATACAAATTAAAATGATGAAAATGACAAATAAACAGAAATGATGATTACCATTGACAGAACACAAAGACAGGCGAACAATGCTCCAATCGAGGAGTCGAGGGGTCAGAGTTCACTCACCGACTGCAGAGGAGACAGAGCGTCACCGAGGCCCATGGACAGGGACGCCACCTGAAACAAACGGATGGACAGGTGAGCTCAGGTGCTGCACGGCCGACCAATCACCTGTGAGCGACAGGAGCAGTGGCTGTTTCCCCCTTCAGTGAGGAGGGATCAAACCCCTGACCCCGCCTTCTCTCGCTGCCCAGGTGTGTGGTGGGGAGTACAGGTGAGGTTACCTGCAGGCTGGTGAGCTGCTGCTGCTGCGCCAGCGTCTGCTTGACCAGGACGCTCCTGATGCTCTGCTCCATGGCATACTTCTTCGCCTGCGGACAGGAAACAGCCAATCACAGCTCAGGCTGCGTCACACCTGGACATACCTGTGCGGGCTCTGCGTTACCTTCTGCAGCGCCTCCTGCTGGTGGGGCGTGAGCGGGGGCAGGCCAAGCTTCGTGCTGCTCTGTCCGTTCTCCATGCTGAGAGCCGGCACTCCCTGATGACATCAGCAGAGGAGACGGCGTCAGAATAAACTTTATCAATCAATCAGTTTGAGTTAACGAGGCAGAAGAAAAAACTTTATCAATCAATCAGTTTGAGTTAACGAGGCAGAAGAATAAACTTTATCAATCAATTTGAGTTAACGAGGCAGAAGAATAAACTTTATCAATCAATCAGTTTGAGTTAACGAGGCAGAAGAATAAACTTTATCAATCAATTTGAGTTAACGAGGCAGAAGAATAAACTTTATCAATCAATTTGAGTTAACGAGGCAGAAGAATAAACTTTATCAATCAATTTGAGTTAACGAGGCAGAAGAATAAACTTTATCAATCAATCAGTTTGAGTTAACGAGGCGGAAGAATAAACTTTATCAATCAATTTGAGTTAACGAGGCAGAAGAATAAACTTTATCAATCAATCAGTTTGAGTTAACGAGGCAGAAGAATAAACTTTATCAATCAATCAGTTTGAGTTAACGAGGCAGAAGAATAAACTTTATCAATCAATCAGTTTGAGTTAACGAGGCAGAAGAATAAACTTTATCAATCAATTTGAGTTAACGAGGCAGAAGAATAAACTTTATCAATCAATCAGTTTGAGTTAACGAGGCGGAAGAAAAAACTTTATCAATCAATTTGAGTTAACGAGGCAGAAGAATAAACTTTATCAATCAATCAGTTTGAGTTAACGAGGCAGAAGAATAAACTTTATCAATCAATCAGTTTGAGTTAACGAGGCAGAAGAATAAACTTTATCAATCAATCAATTTGAGTTAACGAGGCAGAAGAATAAACTTTATCAATCAATCAATTTGAGTTAACGAGGCAGAAGAATAAACTTTATCAATCAATCAGTTTGAGTTAACGAGGCAGAAGAATAAACTTTATCAATCAATCAGTTTGAGTTAACGAGGCAGAAGAATAAACTTTATCAATCAATCAGTTTGAGTTAACGAGGCAGAAGAAAAAACTTTATCAATCAATTTGAGTTAACGAGGCAGAAGAATAAACTTTATCAATCAATCAGTTTGAGTTAACGAGGCAGAAGAAAAAACTTTATCAATCAATTTGAGTTAACGAGGCAGAAGAATAAACTTTATCAATCAATCAATTTGAGTTAACGAGGCAGAAGAATAAACTTTATCAATCAATCAGTTTGAGTTAACGAGGCAGAAGAATAAACTTTATCAATCAATTTGAGTTAACGAGGCAGAAGAATAAACTTTATCAATCAATCAGTTTGAGTTAACGAGGCAGAAGAATAAACTTTATCAATCAATCAATTTGAGTTAACGAGGCAGAAGAATAAACTTTATCAATCAATCAGTTTGAGTTAACGAGGCAGAAGAATAAACTTTATCAATCAGTTTGAGTTAACGAGGCAGAAGAATAAACTTTATCAATCAGTTTGAGTTAACGAGGCAGAAGAATAAACTTTATCAATCAATTTGAGTTAACGAGGCAGAAGAATAAACTTTATCAATCAATCAGTTTGAGTTAACGAGGCAGAAGAATAAACTTTATCAATCAATCAGTTTGAGTTAACGAGGCAGAAGAATAAACTTTATCAATCAATTTGAGTTAACGAGGCAGAAGTATAAACTTTCTGAGCTCTAATTGATTTTTTTCTCAATTTTTTCCCCTCAGAAACTGAACCGGGATTAACCCTTGACCCCTGACCTTTGCATCTCCTTCAAATTATGATGTTGGAGCTCCCGGTCCACACCCACAGAGTGAGGCTTCATGGGTAAGTTCAGTCCTGATGGAGCCTTAGGGGCCTCGTTAAAGAGGACATATGCTGATGCATGATTTAATACTTACATATAATATAATAAATGTGAAAACAAGACCTTACACCCCCTTAATTTTCAAAAAATGAGATATTGTATTTTTTCTGATATCCTAGAACGAGATTTGATGCCTCTGAAAATAGGTCATTGCGAGATGTCCGCGAGATTTAAATCGTCGTGACGACACGAGGTACCTTTCTTTTTATTGGAGTAATCTGATAAAACACTTCCTCCTCTGTGATGTCCGTTAGCCACAAAACCGTCACCGAGGAACACATCCAGCAGCAGCAGGGTTATATAGCTCCCTAGCTCACACTCACCCATTACCAGCTCTGGCCTGTAGGGGGACTCAATACGCGGTCGCTGCTTTGAGCCTGACGGATAATACAGTAGAAGAAGAAGGACAGGCTGGCTCTACCCCCGATAGAACTGACCAATCAGAGCACAAAGGGCTGTGACGTTGTGAGGTAACTTTAGGTCATCCTGAGAACCGAGTGTTTCAACGAGAGCTTGATAATGGCCTAAAATGAGGATTTTGAGAACGCTATTGTGGGGCAATGAAGGAACTAAATGACTTGTACTGAGGGCAGAAATGCTTTACAGGCATCCTAGTCTGGCATAGTGAAAAGGAGAAACAAGTATGATATGTCCTCTTTAAGGACTTTGTTTACCACCCCAACACACAGAATCATGAACCCTGAGTTTGTGAGTTCGGCCAAATCATTTCCTCAGCGAAGACTAAACATGGGCTGTGTCCGAAATGGCATACGAACATACTACATACTACAAACCCATTGTGTATATATACTGTATACTACATACTATAAGTATGATTAGGATGCCAACCGTTCACACTGTAGTATACTACTAAGTTTCCCATGATGCATTTCAAACCTCTGACGATGAAAATCAGAAGCACACCAGGCTATCAAATATCTCTGTTGATTCACCACATTTGAAAGTTCAGAGAGCATTTTAGGAGAGAAAGTCAGCACGTAGAATACCAAAATGTGGTCATTTGAGCCATAAAACACACAGATACAAATTTTATTTAGACATTTCGGACATTCCACTATGCCGCTATTATGCTATTGACGAAACTTCCTGTCGGCTCCAAAACAAGAGCCCATTTACAAAAACGTTAAAGAACTAAAAGGAGATAATATAAGACGCATTTATTTTGAAAATGGGAAGTTTGCTCGTGCCAGATTTTTCACTGAATGCTGGTCGGTCGTGTATGGTGCAATGCATTATGGGGCTCGCAATGCATTATGGGGCGGTTGAGTGTGAGTAGTATGCCCACCTCGCATACTTAACATTTTTTCTGATATAGTATACATCCGGGTATTTCTCACACACTCAATCTTTTCATACTATCCAGTGTGAACACACTACAGACTCATTTTGACGTCACACTTAGTATGAGTAGGACGTTAGTGTGACATTTCAGACACAGCCCTGAACAAGCAGACACCACGATGTGTTCAGGGACCGCCTGAATACTGACGCTCAGAAATCAGTGAGATGATGTGTTCAGGGTCCGCCTGAATACTGACGCTCAGAAATCAGTGAGATGATGTGTTCAGGGACTGCCCGAATACTGACGCTCAGAAATCAGTGAGATGATGTGTTCAGGGACCGCCTGAATACTGACACTCAGACATCAGTGAGATGATGTGTTCAGGGACCGCCTGAATACTGACGCTCAGAAATCAGTGAGATGATGTGTTCAGGGACCGCCTGAATACTGACACTCAGACATCAGTGAGATGATGTGTTCAGGGACCGCCTGAATACTGACACTCTGACATCCGTGAGATGATGTGTTCAGGGACTGCCTGAATACTGACACTCTGACATCAGTGAGATGATGTGTTCAGGGACCTTCTGAATACTGACGCTCAGAAATCAGTGAGATGATGTGTTCAGGGACCGCCTGAATACTGACACTCAGAAATCAGTGAGATGATGTGTTCAGGGACCGCCTGTATACTGACACTCAGACATCAGTGAGATGATGTGTTCAGGGTACGCCTGAATACTGACGCTCAGACATCAGTGAGATGATGTGTTCAGGGACCTTCTGAATACTGACGCTCTGACATCAGTGAGATGATGTGTTCAGGGATTGCCTGAATACTGACGCTCTGACATCAGTGAGATGATGTGTTCAGGGACCGCCTGAATGCTGACGCTCAGACATCAGTGAGATGATGTGTTCAGGGACCGCCTGAATGCTGACGCTCAGACATCAGTGAGATGATGTGTTCAGGGACCGCCTGAATACTGACACTCAGACATCAGTGAGATGATGTGTTCAGGGATTGCCTGAATACTGACGCTCTGACATCAGTGAGATGATGTGTTCAGGGACCGCCTGAATGCTGACGCTCAGACATCAGTGAGATGATGTGTTCAGGGACCGCCTGAATGCTGACGCTCAGACATCAGTGAGATGATGTGTTCAGGGACCGCCTGAATACTGACACTCAGACATCAGTGAGATGATGTGTTCAGGGACCGCCTGAATACTGACGCTCAGAAATCAGTGAGATGATGTGTTCAGGGACCGCCTGAATGCTGACGCTCAGAAATCAGTGAGATGATGTGTTCAGGGACCGCCTGAATACTGACACTCAGACATCAGTGAGATGATGTGTTCAGGGACCGCCTGAATGCTGACGCTCAGAAATCAGTGAGATGATGTGTTCAGGGACCGCCTGAATACTGACACTCAGACATCAGTGAGATGATGTGTTCAGGGACCGCCTGAATACTGACACTCAGACATCAGTGAGATGATGTGTTCAGGGACCGCCTGAATACTGACACTAAGACATCAGTGAGATGATGTGTTCAGGGACCGCCTGAATACTGACACTCAGACATCAGTGAGATGATGTGTTCAGGGACCGCCTGAATACTGACACTCTGACATCAGTGAGATGATGTGTTCAGGGACCGCCTGAATACTGACACTCTGACATCAGTGAGATGATGTGTTCAGGGACCGCCTGAATACTGACACTCAGACATCAGTGAGATGATGTGTTCAGGGACCGCCTGAATACTGACACTCTGACATCTGTGAGATGATGTGTTCAGGGACCGCCTGAATACTGACAATCAGACATCAGTGAGATGATGTGTTCAGGGACCGCCTGAATACTGACACTCAGACATCAGTGAGATGATGTGTTCAGGGACCGCCTGAATACTGACACTCAGACATCAGTGAGATGATGTGTTCAGGGTCTTTATAATTACTGTTGACTGGAGCTTTATTCCGTCAGAGTTCACAGATACACACAGTGGATTATATTTATAATTTATTTAAAGTTTGTGGACTTATATCAGATATATTATTTATATTATTTATATTAGTTATATTAGTTATATAAGATATATTATTTATATCATTTATATTAGTTATATAAGATATATTAGTTATATAAGATATATTAGTTATATAAGATATATTATTTATATTATTTAAAGTTTGTTCCAGTAGTTAAATCTGGATTAATAATAAATATTTATTATAATAAAGACACACTGATCTAAAATCTTTAAATCTTTCCCGCCCTTACAGTCTAATTGTTCTGTTTCAGAGTCAAACTGACGTTATCTGAGTTTATTTTTGTCAGACTGTATTTTAATTTATTTATTTTAAAGAGAATAAAAACTGCTCAGCTGCTCCTGCTGTTAGCATTAGCATTAGCATGTCTCCGTCAGAGCGCCGTACACCTGCAGATGATGACGTCACGGGCTTACCGCGGTAACGGTTACCGCCATGCAGCTGTTTCCCGCCCCCGGCAGGTGTGTCCTCCACTCCCGCAGATTTATCCGCAGACTGTCCCGCAGCGTTTGTCCCGCACAGCTCTGCTCCTTTCGGGATGTTTGGACGCTCCTGCGCAGCCGCGGAGCTTCCGCATGCGTCACTTCCTGTGGGGGGACTTTCAAATTAAAAGCTTGAGCAGAGGAGCCCCATGTTGACAGACTTGTGGATGTCCATGTGGCGTGCGCTCACATCCATGAAAGATCCAGGTGTATAATGCTGTGTGTGCACGTGAATCAAGTTTCCTCTGTACATCCCTACCTGCATGAAACTGAGCACACCTGCCCCAGGCCCCGCCCCTCCCTGACCACACCCACATTTCAATACAAAGCATGTTAAGTGAGTGTGAGGCTGTTAATGCTGTGGGAGGCCTCATCCATCCATCAGTCGAACATCCATCCATCTAGATATTTGTTCATCCATCATCTACACATCCAACCATCCATCTACACATCCATCAATCTATACATCCAACCATCCATCTACACGTCCAACCATCCATCTACACATCCAACCATCTACACATCCAACCATCCATCTACACATCCAGCCATCCATTTACACATCCATCCATCTACACATCCAACCATCCATCTACACATCCATCCATCTACACATCCAACCATCCATCTACACATCCAGCCATTCATCTACACATCCATCCATCTACACATCCAACCATCCATCTACACATCCAACCATCCATCTACACATCCAACCATCCATTTACACATCCATCCATCTACACATCCAACCATCCATCTACACATCCAACCATCTACACATCCAACCATCCATCTACACATCCAACCATCCATTTACACATCCAACCATCCATCTACACATCCAACCATCCATTTACACATCCATCCATCTACACATCCAACCATCCATCTACACATCCAACCATCCATCTACACATCCAACCATCCATTTACACATCCATCCATCTACACATCCAACCATCCATCTACACATCCAACCATCCATCTACACATCCAACCATCCATTTACACATCCATCCATCTACACATCCAACCATCCATCTACACATCCATCCATCTACACATCCAAGCATCCATTTACACATCCATCCATCCATTCATCCAACCATCCATCTACACATCCAACCATCCATCTACACATCCAACCATCTACACATCCAACCATCCATCTACACATCCAGCCAACTACACATCCATCACCTACAAATCCATCCATCATATAATCCATCCATCCATCTACACATTCATCATCTACACTTTCACCCATACATCTGCACATTCATCCATCATCTACACATCCAACCATCCATCTACACATCCATCCATCCATTCATCTACTCACCAAACCATCTACAAATCATCCATCCATCTACACATTCATCCTACAACACATCCATCACCAACAAATCCATCCATCATATAATCCATCCATCCATCTACACATTCATCATCTACACTTCCACCCATCCATCTGCACATTCATCCATCATCTACACATCCATCCATCCATCTCCACATCCAACCATCCATTCATCTATGCACCAAACCATATACAAACCCATCCATCCATCTACACATCCAACCATCTACAAATCCATCTACACATTTATCCTACTACACATCCATCACCCACACATCCATCCATCATATAATCCATCCATCCATCTTTCCATTCATCATCTACACTTCCACCCGTCCATCTACACATTCATCCATCATCTACTCATCCATCCATCATATAATCCATCCATCCATCTTTCCATTCATCATCTACACTTCCACCCATCCATCTACACATTCATCCATCCATCTATGCACCAAACCATCTACAAACCATCCATCCATCTAGACATTTGTTCATCCATCATCTACACATCCAAACATCTACAAATCCATTTACACATCCATCCATCTACACATCCAACCATCCATCTACACATCCAACCATCCATTCATCTAATCACCAAACCATCTACAAATCATCCATCCATCTACACATTCATCTTACTACACATCCATCACCTACAAATCCATCCATCATATAATCCATCCATCCATCTACACATTCATCATCTACACTTCCACCCATACATCTGCACATTCATCCATCATCTACACATCCAACCATCCATCTACACATCCATCCATCCATTCATCTACTCACCAAACCATCTACAAATCATCCATCCATCTACACATTCATCCTACAACACATCCATCACCAACAAATCCATCCATCATATAATCCATCCATCCATCCATCTACACATTCATCATCTACACTTCCACCCATCCATCTGCACATTCATCCATCATCTACACATCCATCCATCCATCTCCACATCCAACCATCCATTCATCTATGCACCAAACCATATACAAACCCATCCATCCATCTACACATCCAACCATCTACAAATCCATCTACACATTTATCCTACTACACATCCATCACCCACACATCCATCCATCATATAATCCATCCAACCATCTTTCCATTCATCATCTACACTTACACCCGTCCATCTACACATTCATACAGCATCTACTCATCCATCCATCATATAATCCATCCATCCATCTTTCCATTCATCATCTACACTTCCACCCATCCATCTACACATTCATCCATCCATCTATGCACCAAACCATCTACAAACCATCCATCCATCTAGACATTTGTTCATCCATCATCTACACATCCAAACATCTACAAATCCATTTACACATCCATCCATCTACACATCCAACCATCCATCTACACATCCAACCATCCATTCATCTAATCACCAAACCATCTACAAATCATCCATCCATCTACACATTCATCTTACTACACATCCATCACCTACAAATCCATCCATCATATAATCCATCCATCCATCTACACATTCATCATCTACACTTCCACCCATACATCTGCACATTCATCCATCATCTACACATCCAACCATCCATCTACACATCCATCCATCCATTCATCTACTCACCAAACCATCTACAAATCATCCATCCATCTACACATTCATCCTACAACACATCCATCACCAACAAATCCATCCATCATATAATCCATCCATCCATCTACACATTCATCATCTACACTTCCACCCATCCATCTGCACATTCATCCATCATCTACACATCCATCCATCCATCTCCATATCCAACCATCCATTCATCTATGCACCAAACCATATACAAACCCATCCATCCATCTACACATCCAACCATCTACAAATCCATCTACACATTTATCCTACTACACATCCATCACCCACACATCCATCCATCATATAATCCATCCATCCATCTTTCCATTCATCATCTACACTTCCACCCATCCATCTACACATCCATCCATCATATAATCCATTCATCCAACCATTTAAACATCCATCTACATATCCATCCACCCATCATCTACACATTCATTCAACTAAACTTCCATCCATCCATCACTCACATGTCAGATCTCCACAGAGGTCAGTTGGATGCTGCAGGAAAGTCCTGGTTGTATGAACCGAGCTAATAAGAATGACCTTTGACCCTCTCTCTGCTGTCATTAACATGGTACAGCAGTGGTCAGTGTATATAAAGTTTCACTGAAATGACTGATTATTGATTTCTGTGGTCTTTATTCAACTCTGAATGATAAACAAACACATTTACACAGTTTCATTTTGATGACATCGATGTACACATCTACAGGTCGCACGCAGAGTGATCAATAACCAATCAATAATCACTGTTAGCCTCATCAATGTACACATCTACAAGCAGAGTGATCAATAACCAATCAATAATCACTGTTAGCCTCATCAATGTACACATCTACAGACAGAGTGATCAATAACCAATCAATAATCACTGTTAGCCTCATCAATGTACACATCTACAGACAGAGTGATCAATAACCAATCAATAATCACTGTTAGCCTCATCAATGTACACATCTACAGACAGAGTGATCAATAACCAATCAATAATCACTGTTAGCCTCATCAATGTACACATCTACAGGCAGAGTGATCAATAACCAATCAATAATCACTGTTAGCCTCATCAATGTACACATCTACAGGCAGAGTGATCAATAACCAATCAATAATCACTGTTAGCCTCATCAATGTACACATCTACAGGCAGAGTGATCAATAACCAATCCATAATCACTGTTAGCCTCATCAATGTACACATCTACAGACAGAGTGATCAATAACCAATCAATAATCACTGTTAGCCTCATCAATGTACACATCTACAGGCAGAGTGATCAATAACCAATCCATAATCACTGTTAGCCTCATCAATGTACACATCTACAGACAGAGCGATCAATAACCAATCAATAATCACTGTTAGCCTCATCAATGTACACATCTACAGGCAGAGTGATCAATAACCAATCAATAATCACTGTTAGCCTCATCAATGTACACATCTACAGACAGAGCGATCAATAACCAATCAATAATCACTGTTAGCCTCATCAATGTACACATCTACAGACAGAGTGATCAATAACCAATCCATAATCACTGTTAGCCTCATCAATGTACACATCTACAGGCAGAGTGATCAATAACCAATCAATAATCACTGTTAGCCTCATCAATGTACACATCTACAGACAGAGTGATCAATAACCAATCCATAACGGAGGAAATATTTGCTAATCCATTATAAACAGGAAGTCTTACCATCTTATCAGACTCCGCCTTTCCAATAACATCACCAAGTCAGTTTCATCGGCCCCACCCACCAAACCGTCCCACAGCGGGACCCCCTCTAGCATTTAAAGCAGAGCATTATGGGAGGCTGTTCAGAGCTGGTTTGTACACACCCACAACCTCCCCTCATCCAATCAGATCACTCTGTTGTGGTTGTTTTTTTATGGGGGCATCAGACCATGGCGTGGGGCCAAAGGTCAACGAGGTCTGCACAGGTGTCACCCTGAGGTCAAACCCTGATCCTGAGCTGCATGGTGCCCTCTGGCCTCTGCTGCCCCCCTCAGGATGTTCTGTGAACTACACCCTGGGTGACAGAGCTGCCAATCACAGGGCTGAGGCAGAGCCTCAGACTGGCCCGGGGCCCCACCAGGGTTTTTGTTTCAGCAGGTGAGTGGTTAAAGGACGAGGCTCCTTCAGGACAGTGAACATTCTTTATTCAGATTTATTATTCAGATTTAACAATGTTGTCATGACGACCAAAGCAGAAAACCCACGCTCGACTTTCTGAGTCTTTAGTCTCCAGCCTGCAGGTCAGTCACTGACCTACCGGATCTACGGAGGGTTCTTTTCATTCATAAATAACGTTCACGTTCACTCGCAGCCACAGATGGTGGTGGGGCTCAGACTCCCGCGGCAGGTCTTGGTGGAGCAGGTTTTGGACATTTGAACAGACTCGGACACATTCACCGGCTCTTGAACCACATGTGACGGGAAGGGGTGGTGCTTGTGACCTGAAGGGGCGGTGCTTGTGACGGTGATGGGACGTCCTGCTGAAGGTCACAGTCAGCTGAGAGCAGGGGGAAGCTTCTAGAAGCAGTTATTGGCGTAAATGATAATCTGGTGCCTGATGCAGAGGTCAAAGTTCACAGGCGTGACCTTCTAGAAGGGCATCCCTCCGGAGATCTGCCGGGCCACCTGCTCGTCCGGACTCTCCTCCTTGTCCTTCCTCTCCTGGTTCCAGTCCTTCAGGCCCTCGGGCAGCGATGTGTCCTCGTCCACGCTGCCCGTCCCCTCCACAAACTCCTCGTACGTTGACTTCTCTGCAAACGGACGTTTCCCCAGCAGCTCCACCATGTCGGCCTTATCCAGGACCTCCTTCTCCAGCAGGCGCAGCGCCACCTGCAGGATGACAGGAGCAGACAGGTGTGAGTCTGATCTGGACTGACAGTATTTGTCTTACAGGGGACTGTAGGTTCCAAGACTGACCTTCTCCACCTCGGCCTTCTTCTCGCTCAGCAGCTTGTACGTCCTCTGGTACGCCTCGCTGATCAGCGCTCGCACCTCCGAGTCAATGAGGCGGGCCGTGGCCTCGCTGTATGGCTTCTCCAGGACCATCTCGCCCTGCCGGGGGAGGTCGAAGGACACCTGACCCACTTTGGAGTTCATCCCAAACTGAACGATCTGCAGGACCAGAGGAACACGGGTTAGACTGCAGGCCCCGCCCCTTGGGGGTGGAGCTTGTACCTGACTGACCCACCTGTGCGTAGGCGCTCTGCGTGACCTTGCGGAGGTCGTCTTGAGCTCCCGTGGTGATCCGTCCAAAGAAGATCTCCTCGGCGACCCTGCCTCCCAGAGTCATGCACATGCGGTCCAGCAGCTGCTCCTTGGTGTACAGGTACTGCTCCTTGGGCAGGTACTGAGCGTAGCCCAGGCCCTTACCCCGCGGGATGATAGACACCTGCACAGGTGACAGAGTCAGGAAGAGGGTTCAGAGGTCAGGGGGAGCTGACCTCCCTAAGACAGATGGACTCTGGTCTTAGTCCTTCAGTCCAGACCTGGTCCCAGAGCTGCCCCTGAGTCTGGATCAGAGAAACAGACTAAGAGGATCTGGTCCAGGTAAAGACCGAAGGACGAAGGGGGTCACTGGCCTTCAGCAGCGGGTCGGCATGCTCCAGGAACCAGCCGGCAATGGCGTGACCGGCCTCATGATACGCCACCGTCTTCTTCTCCTCGGGCTGCAGCACCTGAGTCTTCTTCTCCAGACCTGCGGGACAGACAGGAGGGGCGAGCCCGGGGTGAAGACCACTTTAACCACGGAGTTTTAAAGGTTTAACTGTTCGTTAATGTTTTACAGGTCTATCATTTATTTCTCAGCCTTCGACCCCTTGATCGTTGAGTGTCAAAGGCCAGACATCTGGAGCGTTCCCCTGTGGGCGGAGCCTCGGTGTTGCTCACCTCCGATGACCCTCTCGATGGCCTGCTCAAAGTGCTTCTGGTTGATAGCGTCTGACAGGTGGCGAGCAGCTATGAGCGCGGCCTCATTGCAGACATTGGCGATGTCCGCTCCTGTCGAGGAAAAGAGGCGGAGCTTTGATTCTCCATTTGTGAGGATGTGGCAGTCTGTGACCTCATCACCGTTGGAAAAAACATGCCCCTTACCTGAGAACCCAGGCGTGAGGGCAGCCATCTTCTTCGCCAGGGCGTCTTTGTCCATCTCAGCATCCAGCTTCAGAGGACGCAGGTGAACCTTAAAGATGGAGGCTCGGCCTTTGATGTCGGGAGGACCTGCAGAGTTAAAGTTTACGTTAGAGACAAATCCACAACTTATCGTCTAAAACCACAGTCAAAACCTTCAGGGATCCTTCAAGTCTGTCAAGGCATTTCACCTTCGACATTTCAAAATGTCTGACTTGACTTTATAGACTTTTTAAGGATGTCAGGACCCTGGAGGACCAGGACAGTCCGGCTGTGACTCACAGCTCCTGATGCCCGACACCTTTGACCGCTAAAATGAACGTGCATCTGGACTCTGACTGTACCGCATGTTTGTCTCACCGATGTAGATCTGACGGTCAAAGCGCCCCGGCCTCATCAGTGCCGGGTCCAGGATGTCAGGTCTGTTGGTTCCTGCAAGGACGACCACGTTTGTGGCCGTGTTGAAACCTGAGAGGACAGGAGGGAAAGGTTAAAGGTCATTCAGACTCTAGCTGTGTTCTCGCTTTCACTTGGTGACAAAAATCAATGCAACAGTCGAGAGGCAGTCAGCACCTTCACCACCAACACCTCAGTCAGCCGAGAGGAGGTCAGCACATTCACCACCAACACCTCAGTCAGCCGAGAGGAGTGGTGTCTGAACATAAGCTGCCTAGACATCTCACCCATCTTTGACCCTCCTTTGAACCCTTCTTTAGCCCCTCTTTGACCCTCCTTTTAACCCTTCCTTTTACCCCTCTTTGACCCTCCTTTGAACCTTTCTGTCGCCCCTCTTTGACCCTCCTTTGCACCCTTCTTTAGCCCCTCTTTGACCCTCCTTTTAACCCTTCCTTTTACCCATCTTTAACCCTCCTTTGAACCCTTCTTTAGCCCCTCTTTGACCCTCCTTTTAACCCTTCCTTTTACCCCTCTTTGACCCTCCTTTGAACCCTTCTTTCGCCCCTCTTTGACCCTCCTTTGCACCCTTCTTTAGCCCCTCTTTGACCCTCCTTTGAACCCTTCCTTTTACCCATCTTTAACCCTCCTTTGAACCCTTCTTTAGCCCCTCTTTGACCCTCCTTTTAACCCTTCCTTTTACCCATCTTTAACCCTCCTTTGAACCCTTCTTTAGCCCCTATTTGACCCTCCTTTTAACCCTTCCTTTTACCCCTCTTTGACCCTCCTTTGAACCCTTCTTTCACCCCTCTTTGACCCTCCTTTGCACCCTTCTTTAGCCCCTCTTTGACCCTCCTTTGAACCCTTCTTTAGCCTCTCTTTGACCCTCCTTTTAACCCTTCATTTTACCCCTCTTTAAACCTCCTTTTAACCCTTCTTTAGCCCCTCTTTGACCCTCCTTTGAACCCTTCTTTAGCCTCTCTTTGACCCCCCTTTTAACCCTTCCTTTTACCTCTTTAACCCTCCTTTTAACCCTTCTTTAGCCCCTCTTTGACCCTCCTTTTAACCCTTCCTTTTACCCCTCTTTAACCCTCCCTTGAACCCTTCTTTAGCCCCTCTTTGACCCTCCTTTTAACCCTTCCTTTTACCCCTCTTTGACCCTCCTTTTAACCCTTCCTTTTACCCCTCTTTGACCCTCCTTTGAACCCTTCTTTAGCCCCTCTTTGACCCTCCTTTTAACCCCTCCTTTTACCCCTCTTTGACTCCTTTGTCTCCAAGAGAGAACCTGCTCACGTTTTAAGGACTAAAGGGAATCTGGGGACCAATCAGCCTTGAGGGGGTCACTAACTGAGCAGCGTCCTCACCGTCCATCTCCACCAGCAGCTGGTTCAGCGTGTTCTCCTGCTCACTCTGACCCCCAAAGTTGCCCCGCCCTCGTTTCCGTCCGACGGCATCGATCTCATCGATGAAAAGGATGCAGGGGGCGTTCTTCCTCGCCATGACGAACAGATCTCTGACCTGCACAGGAAGTGACATCATCATAAGCAGGAGTGCTCCAAACCCAAACTCAGCAGACCCGACATAGATGTGCATGTGCTTGTGCATGTGTGTGTGAGTGTGCGTGCTGGGGCTCACCCTGGCAGGGCCGACACCCACAAACATCTCCAGGAACTCGGAGCCATTGACGGTGATGAACGGCACATTGGCCTCTCCGGCCGTGGCTTTGGCCAGAAGAGTCTTTCCTGTTCCTGGAGGACCAGTGAGGATGGCACCCTGAGGACATGAGGACACTGTGAGGACACTGTAAGGGCATGGGGACACTGTGAGGACTCAGTAAGGACAATGTGAGGACACTGAGACACTGTGACTGACACACGTTTGTTACCTTGCGGGCTTTTCAACCGTATTGAAGGGCTGCATTGTTTTGCAATGGAGCCAACAACGCTGTCTGTGAGCGCGCACCACTTTTCGCTTTTTATTTATCTTTACTTTGCAGACCAAATGCCTCACTAAGCGCGGACTGTCAGGAGGAAGGCTCCGCTGCACCCCGACGTTCGGTTAATTGATTTATTGATTATCGTGACAGGCCTATTGAGGACAATGTAAGGACACTGTGAGGACAGTGTATTTCTGTCCTCTCAGTGACCTGGGAGTCCGTGGGCTTTAGTCCTCCTGTCCCTGTTGGTCTATGCCACACCATGATGTTGGGGATCTTGGACCAGGTCTGAGATCTTGGCCCTGACCTCAGCTGAGGGATCATGCTCTTGCCATAGGATGCTGGTCCTGGTCTAAGCCTGGATCCGGTCCCCTTCAGTCATCTCACCTGTACTGGACTCACCTTGGGGATCTTGGCGCCCAGGTCCTGGTATTGTTTGGGGTTCTTCAGGAAGTTGACAAACTCCATGATCTCCAGCTTGGCCTCCTCACAGCCCGCCACATCTTTGAACTTCACGTCGATCTCGTCCTTGAGGATCTTTGCCGTCGTCTCACTGACGCTGAACAGCCCGCCCATGCCCCGCCCTGGACGCCCCGCCCCCGCAGGACCCCGCCGCAGCAGGAAGAGCAGGAAGCCGATGATGAGGATGGTGGGAAACATGTTCAGCAGGAAGGACCTGGACAGGAGACGCGGGGTTAGAACAAAACCAACCGACAAGGCGGGAAACTGACGCTGCCCACGGCGTGCTCACCCGTCGCTCTCTGTGGCGTAGACCACCGGGACCCTGTTCTCGCCCTCAATGCCCAGCTCGTACTGGGCTGTCTCCAGGTTCCTCTCGAAGGTGTCCACGCTGCCGATGTTGAACCAGACATACTACAGACGGAGGCTGAGTTAGCTTCAGACAGCGCTGCAGGTGATTAGCATGAACAGGTACTCACCGGGTCTTCCTTCCCCGGAGCAAAGACCACTTTGACATACCGCTTATTGACCACCTCCAACCGCTCCACCTGAAACAGACCAAAGGCTCATGGGGACCAGCAAGCTGTGGAGACGAGTTAACTCATCACACCTCTGCAGTAAAGTAACAGGGAAATGAGTTTACTCATCACACCACTGCAGTAAAGTAATGGGGGACTAGTTAACTCATCACACCGCTGCACTAACGTGACAGTGAGCGAGTTAACTCATCACACTGCTGCAGTAACATAACAGGTAGACAAGTTAACTCAACTCACCGCTGCATTCAAAAACGGGGAGATGAGTTAACTCAACTCACCGCTGCATTAGAATGAAAGGGATACTAGTAAACTTATCTCACCACTGCGTTAGAAAAACGGTGTGACGAGTTATCATCAGTTATCATCATCATACTACTATAGTATCATGACAGTGAGCGAGTTAACTCATCACACCACTGCAGTAAAGTGATGGGGAGACGAGTTAACTCATCACACCACTGCAGTAAAGTGATGGGGAGACGAGTTAACTCATCACATCGCTGCAGTAAAGTAATGGGGAGACGAGTTAACTCATCACACCGCTGCAGTAAAGTAACGGGGGAGACGAGTTAACTCATCACACCGCTGCAGTAAAGTGATGGGGAGACGAGTTAACTCATCACACCACTGCAGTAAAGTGATGGGGAGACGAGTTTACTCATCACACCACTGCAGTAAAGTAACGGGAAGACGAGTTAACTCATCACACCACTGCAGTAAAGTAACGGGGAGACGAGTTTACTCATCACACCACTGCAGTAAAGTAACGGGGGAGACGAGTTAACTCATCACACCTCTGCAGTAAAGTAACGGGGGAGACGAGTTAACTCATCACACCTCTGCAGTAAAGTGATGGGGAGACGAGTTAACTCATCACACCACTGCAGTAAAGTAACGGGGAGACGAGTTTACTCATCACACCTCTGCAGTAGAATTACAGCTGCCAGGTAACCAAGGTTATAAAGTTAATAACTGGACCTCATATAGGTCGGGTCAAGGTTAAATGAACAGGTATGACCCCGGGTCTGCTCACCAGGCCTTTGGACAGGTAGTTGTTGACAAAGTCCTTCCAGGTGACCTCTTGACCTGTATCCCTGAGGAAGTAATACATGGTGGCAATCCAGAAGGCGAGCCCACTCAGCAGGTAAACCCGGAAGTCTTTGTCGTCCCAGGGGAAGTCGCCCTGAAAGAAGGTTGCCGCAGGTCAGACCCGCATCCCTGACCCCTGACCCTTAACTGTGGCCCCGCCCACACTCACCTTCTGCAGACGTCTCAACCAGGCAGGCTCCTCCCTCCGGCCTCCTTGCTTTCCTCTTCCTCCCCCACCACTGGCTCCGCCCCCTCCACCTCCTTCAGCCCCGCCCCCTCCTTCATCCCCCCCCCCTCCACCTGAGCCTCCAGAGGCTCTTTGATTGGCTGGTGGTTTATCATCTGAAATGAGAAAAGAGTAAGGCATCACTAATCGACATGGAATAACCAACCATCAAAAACCAAATATCAGCAGCAGTTTATCAAAGGCCTTCAGGCAGCACTAATCGATCACTGAGACAGAAACGCTCACCTTTGGATGGCGGCTCTTCCTCTGAGTTTTTGGGAGTTTTCTGGCTCTCTGGAAAATATTTCTCAAAACCTGAAAACAAGGACACGAAGAGGGGGGCGTGGGGTCAAAATAAGTTCACCGAGGATTCACGTCTGTAGGACTAAAGAGGAAACAGGAGAGCTGTGATGAAGATGAAGAAGGTTCATTTTAACATGATTACGTTACTGATCCTGAAACTATCGTGTGTGCCAGAGTTTCGCGCTCCTGTTTCATACCACCTCCTGCAGTTCAAAGTTCACCATGGAGTCTCACACTGGTTTGACCTTTGACCTGACTTAAGACTCAGAAAAGGGTCGTGTCCAGGGTTTGTTTCTGGTTATCGGCGATCCTCACCTGAGTTTATTCCAAGTCACACACAGCCTCGTACCTTTTGGAGGTTTTGAACTCAGCACCCTGTACGCTCCCAGCAGCTCACTCAGCAGACTCCGCCCACCGCCCACCTGGGCCATCAGGCTGGAGCACCTCACCTGAAACACCAAAAACAGCCAATGAGCAACAAGGAACACAAACAAACAAGAATGAACTCAATCAGAAATTAACACAAACAAAGAGGAATAAACACAAACAAAGAGGAATAAACACAAACAAAGAGGAATAAACACAAACAGGAGTGAGACTAAATATAATAATTTATTAATATATATATATATATATATATATATATATATATATATATATATAACATATATATATAAATAATTAATACGATTAATATCTATAATCAATATAATCTGATATCAACATTAATTTTTTACGACGGAGGATTAGGGCCACGTTGAAAACTAAAAAAAAGGAAGGTTATGAGAATAAAGTCGTAAAATTACGAGAGTAATCTCATAAATTTACGAGAATAAAGTCGAAAAGTTACGAGAATTAAGTCATCTCAAACTAGGAAACATCTACTTGGATATATTTAGAAAGATATTCACAGATTCGGACTTTTCGGTTCAATAACTCATCAACAAAAGAACATAGTTCCAAACCAGACCCTCTTTTTGATCACTGTAATGAAGACTGTGAGCTATAAACTCGTTTTCCTCCAAACGAGCCGTTAATACACTGAAGCTGATGGCTCTGAGGCTTAGGGACCGTCATCAAATTACCATATCGGAGGAATAGTGTGAAAGAGTCCACGCATATTAATTAACACAATTAAATATACAAAACACCATCACTAACAGTGTTTCCTCTAGGTTCATTGCCTTGGGGCGGCGGGTTCGGGGTTTCGGGGGGGGGGGGGGGGGGGGTCTGTCAATAATGCTCCATAATATCATATTTAAAGAGCATTTAGATCTGAATAAATAGTGAGCACTGTGGGCACACAACTACAACATTCTCAAAAGAATTTAAATAAACTGCATAAAGTATAAAAAGTATTTTAAAAAAACAGGAAGAATGTAACATTTCATGTAACCATGTAAGCTCAGCAGGTGGAGAGAAGATGAATCATAAAGTTATAGCAAGTGACTGACAATGAGGAGGAACTACATGCTGAAAGTTTCCTACACTGCTGCTAGCTGTGCTTCCCGTCTTAGTAAGGACAATTGGCTTAAAAATGCTGAGATTTTTGCTTGGGGAGATTGTTTAGTAAGCTTCAGGTCATCCATTAATGTTTGTTTAAATTGGGTTTTTTTTATTATATTTTTTTTACCGTTATGGTCGCTCCTTCATCCCCCGCTGAGTGTGAGTGTGTGTGTATGTCTGTATGTGTCGTGTGTGTGTCTTCATCATCCCCTTCACACAACGCGCCGCTTCCAGTCATTTCAATGAGGGACAGGCGGCAGACAGCACGCGGTTTGGACCGCCGCGGTAGAAGCGGTTGCCGCCGAAGAGCACATGCACAGATTTTGCCCTGCTGCTCAGAAACCAGCGTTTTGAACTTTCTGGCTGTAGTCGCCTGGCAGCAGCAAATCATATCGTTCTATCGAAGAACTGGACGTGAGGAAGCATTTCTACTGAATTGTTTTTAGGGAAGGGAGTGTCATAGTAGTATGTCAGAGTGAGCATCTTCAGAGTAGACGATCTTTGTAATGTTCACGCTGCTAAGGGGGAGCCGAGGGATTGGCTGAGGGTAACGGAAGTGTAGACTGAGAGAGAACTGCTAACTGTATGACCGCTGTTTGAGTCTGTTAATAAAGAGAATTAACGATTCAGAAGTTATCGTCTCGTTCTATGACAGGGAGTGTTGCGCGACACTTTTAGGTGGCCTCTGCTCTGACGTTCGCTGAATCACCGCTACGTCTCAGCCCGCGGTGGCAGCAGCCTCAATAAAGACTGCATGTTGGGGGACTCCGCCTGCAGAGAGACGGTTTGGTTGCCGCGCGGCTTATCGGTGTTGCACAAGAGGAGCGAGGGGGGAGGCGTTTTTCAGAGCGGAGAGGAAAAATGCATTTTATTAAATGTAAGCAAACCATAGCGACACAACTATGGGCAAGATAGTTATCTGCCTAAGCACCCGCGACACCCGATTTAATGCAGGACTCTGATGTGAAGGCAGCGACATGATGCTGCGGTGGTGTATTTACAGTTTAAAAAAAATTGCAGGAGCGGCGGGTAGGATTTAGGAGCGGCGGCCCGCCGCTCCTAAATGAATGTAGAGGAAACACTGACTAAAATCAAACCAAAACATTCCTGCTGAAGTAAGAGCTGTAGTTTAAAGAAGAGGAGATCATCATACATGTTTTGTTATGACTTGGTTGGTAGAGCTCATTACTTTGATGGCATTTGATTTAATTTCGATCAGAAAGTCCTGTAAAATATTTTAATTTATAAATCTAAAAGAAAATATGACCCGTAGTATGAATAACATACGATCCTTTGTATTTGCTGTGAGTTTGAAGACTTTACTTCTCAGGATGGGGAAGTTATTCAGTTTTCTTTCACACTATTCCTCTGATATAGTAATTTGATGACGGTCCCTAAACCTCAGAGCCATCAGCTTCAGTGTATTAACGGCTCGTTTGGAGGAAAATGAGTTTATAGCTCACAGTCTTCATTACAGTGATCAAAAAGAGGGTCTGGTTTGGAACTGTGTTCTTTTATAGATGAATTATTGAGCCGAAAAGTCTGAATCTGTGAATATCTTTATAAATAAAACAAAGCAGATGTTTCCTAGTTTGAGATGACTTTATTCTCGTAACTTTACTTTTTCCAGTCTTCATCATGGCCCTAATCCTCCGTCGTAATTTTTTAATCAGTATAATCTGATAATAACATTAATATCTGTAATCATATAATCCGCAGAGGAATGGCGCTGATTAAAACAACAGCACCTCCTCCAGAGGGCCTGGTGTTGTGGTACAAGCCGTGACCGTGTCCACTGGTGCCCTCTAGTTACATCAGACCTCAGCAGAACCCCTCAGGTGAGCACAGGTGAGCCCAGTCACAGTGTCTCAGGTGAGCAGCTGTACCTGCTGCTCACCGGGTCACCCTCTGTCCCCGCGGCCGGGCAGCGGGCTCTGCTCCGCGGCTTGTTTTGGCCGTTAGCTCGGTTAGCATGTTAGCACGGGGAGCCTACCTGTCTGGCCGCAGCTGTGGAGGGCGGCGGCGGGCGGAGCAGCCTCCTGCAGCCCGCCGACAGCCGCAGGTACCGGTGGGCCATCCTCACGCGACAGCGGGCCCGAAAACACGGAACACACCGACTTACACTCGACTCAAGATCAGCACGACTGTTCCGTAATCACACTCCGCCGCCATCTTGGCTCAGAGTTCTTCTTCTACGGTGTTTTGACTCCCGCGGACCCGTGACTGCCCCCCCAGGAGGAAATCGGAACCACCGCAGACTGACGCGAACAGGTGGCCCTCACCTGGACGGGTCAGGTAGATGAAGACTTAGGTATTCTTCACCAAAGAAGCCTGAACGGAGGAGGGGAACAGCTCATGAGGCAGCAGAAGCTCTTCTTTACATACTCAGTAAAAATAACAACACACAAACAGGTCAGGTCAGGATTATCTTTCCCCTCACATGAACAAAAACAGCATTTATCTGTGTCCAGGAGTATATTTATTATTCTGTGGAGTTAAACCAGAGTCCATGTGCTTTCATTCTCTTCATTCATACACACCGTTTAGAGCATTTTTATTTTTATTGGGTATATTTTACAGCATTTGTCCTGATATTTAAATTTTATTTTGTGTTGATTAATGCACTGAAAACTAGCTAACAGCAGAGCAGCGGCCAGTGATGCGTAAACATTAGCCAATGAATAACACTGGAGCAATACTTTAGTATGATAAACTTTTCTAACGTTAGCGAGACCAGAGCAGCCATCTGAAGGCATCTGACCGCCGGCTCATGAGCAGCACCGCTGCACCCATACAGGAGTTCACGGGTGGGAGGTTACGAGTTCACTCTCACGAGTTACGGAAAAGTCAGGATGTGGAGGTTAATGTCTGATTAATCATGATGTTTCAGAGATTCAGGTGTTTGTTTACAGGCTGAGGAACTTCATTTTCATCATCACAGTGACATGAAGAATCTCATTTGCTGTATATGGATAAGGATATGTTTTAGTAGTTCAGTTGTCCTCTAAATTTAAATTCGGGGCGTCGGTGGTGCAGTTGGATAGTGCGCTTGGTCAGTGATCGGGAGGTTGCAGGTTCAAGCCCAGCTCCGGGCGACACATGGCGATGTGTCCTTGGGCAAGACACTTAACCCCAAGTTGCTCCCACTGCTGTGTCAGTGGAGTGTAAATGGGAATGAAAGGGTGTGAATGTGTTAGAGATACTGATGGATAACTAACATAGGTACTCTGAACCATCAGTGAGTGAATGTGAGAGTGAATGGGTGTGAATGGGTAGGTGTGACCTGCGGTGTAAAGCAGCTTTGAGTAGTCCAAGACTAGAACAGCACTATATAAGCTCAAGTCCATTTACCAAATTTGTAGTTTTGTAAATCTGCATGCGTTGCCCTGCAAGTGGAATCTTAATTATAATTTAGTTGTTTTATTGTATAACTGTAGGTTGATCTCCTCCTCAGTGTGTTCATGGTGAAGTTTGTGTTTAAGTTAAATGTATGGTGTAGTTCAGACTCTCCTTCAGTCTGCAGAAACTTCATGAAGACAAAGACCAGCGTGGACTTATCAAGCTTGTTGACTTCGGTAAATTTACTCTGCACGAGAGCAGAGCAATGACACTGACACTGTGCTGCCTTCATTCTCATGTGACTAAAGAGCACCGCCGGCAGGGGGCGCTGTGGGCGGGGCCGCCGGCAGGGGGCGCTGTGGGCGGGGCCCGCCGGCAGGGGGCGCTGTGGGCGGAGCAGCAGGATGGAGTCTGCGGGCTGAAGCGCTCCCTGTGCCCGCTGATCCCGCGCTGTGAGCGGCCTGAGGAGATCCAGCAGAGCGGAGCCGCGGCTGTTCGAGCGATGGGGTAACAAACCGACACTGACGGGCCGGGACAGGCCGGGATCAGCCCGTTTACCCGGGTTAAAGACGGGGAACCGGCCCGGTTAGAGCCGGGTAACAGACACAGGAGAAGGGCAGAGGAATGCTAACGTGCTAACATGCTAACAGATCAGCTGGTTGAGCCGCCGGCTAGCTTAGCTTAGTTTAGCTTAGCTTATCTTAGCCCTGCTCTCATTATCTTCGGAGCCTGTTAGCCTGTTAGCCTGTTAGCCTGTTTGTACCCGTTCTAACTGTTAGCCTCGGTGTATTCACTGTTAGCTCTGATGCTAACTGACAGCTCAGCCCGTCAGCTGTCACTGAGCTGGACTGACAGCTGTCATTCAGTATGTGACGTCATGCATATGATTGATTCACGCCGTGACGTAACTGTGACGTTACAGCGGGGCGTTTGATCAGCAGCAGTCTTTAGCTGCTAGCGTTAGCACGGTGAAGCAGACAGGTGAGTGAGGTCACGATGAGGTCACGTACTCAGAGCGTGACGTCATGAGCAGCTCACCTGAGTCAGCTTCCAGGTGAGCTCAGAGCAGAGTCAGAAACAGTTTGTGTCTAAATGACGTCATAGTAAATAAAAACACAGACATATGTGTGTTATATTTAAATGTTTTCTTATTTACAGAACATGATGTTCGGAGTTATTCCAGAATCAGAGGACATTATCAAACCTTCTGTTTGACAGTCTTCTGCTACCTCTTCATGAGTAACAGATATTAAACTATATAAATCTTTATTGTCCCATCTCAGTGATAAAGTGATTTTGTTTAATTTGAGATTTGTTAAACGTGGCACAGCCCAGGTATCAACACAGAAATGCTTTTTCAAAGTATAATTCCTTTGGCATTGGATCAGAGGGGTTTTATTCTGTCTGAATAAACTTTCAGACTTGAGTTGAATTTAAAGGTGCAGTGTGTAGAATGTTTCATTTTATACGTCCACCGTGTTTCTCCAAACAGAAACGGTGAATAAAGGAGATATATGTTTCTATTTGTATGTAAAGTCAAAACAGGAGCACATCATCCACATAAAACGTTTGTTTTATTTTTAGTTAGTTAAAAAAGTCTTTATTAAAAAAATTTACATTACCGTGGGCCGCTGTTTCCTGTAGGCCGACATATTGACCTGCCGTGTTGTCTACAGGTGGTTTTTAGGGACAAAAAGAACAAAACGCGAATCTGTCCGCCGGTTCTGAAATCTACCTGAATGCAGGTGAAGAAGAGGAGAGGATGGCAGTGGATGTGTAGAAAGTTGTTACTCTGTCCTAAGGATTCAAACTGTGTGTATAAACACACACAACATAAACTGTGTGCTGTGTTCAGGATCCTTTTTGGTCTTCACAGGATTCTGTTGCTCAGCGACGTCACGTTTTGGTTACGGTTAGCTTCATGCTAGAATCTGAACGCTAGATGTCGCTAAAATGCCAAATTCTACACACTGCACCTTTAAGCAATTTCAAAAATCAATTTGACCAGACTTTTCAAAGATGACATGTTGAAGTTTATTAATCTCAGCATTTCTTTTCCATAAGACTTCATGTGTGTCATCACTGAAGCTGCTTAAAGGACCACAGGTCAAACCCATGTGAGCTCAGAATGTCATTTATGATTTTCTTATTTCAATGATAAGGTAACAATAATAATAATAATAATAATAATAATAATAATAAAGCTGCATTAGGTATGATGGTTGAATAGTTGCGTTATTTTTTTATAGAAAATGGTGCACATGTTACAAATGAATGCTCAAGTCCACAGATGCAATCTTGGAATCATTTTTTTTTGTTGTTTATTGAATCATTTTTATAACTGTGTCTGCACTATAATTCAAATAACAATCCACAAAGCATATCATTTCTACTTTTCCTCAGAAACAAAGAAACAAGTACAAAAACAGTCGGAAACACTTTGTGCAAAACTCTTTAAACTGTGTTTGGCCATTTAGTGTGTGGACGTTTCTTCCTGTTTCCTGTCGTCTTTGTGTGCTGAGTTCTGGTCGTAGAGCGAAGTCTTTGGTATCCATGGAAGGGTCTCAGTCTCAGTGTCAGCAGAGGCCGAACGTCTTTGTAGCTTCAGCAGAAAGCTGGAGGTGTAAAAGTCTCACATGAGCTGCCTACACAGATGTGCTCGGTGTTGGCCTTGTGTTTGGTGTGTGTAAAAATGGCTCCTATTGTGGCGTAGCTGAGTTTTGCTGTTGTGCAGCATGACTACATCCCTCTGGAGTTAAACAGGAGCAACAGTAACGCTTTCAGACACATGCTCATTTTAGCTTTTTTTCACAAATCTATGCTAGCTGTTTAGCTAGCTGTTAACATTTACCAAGATGACAAACTTACATAAGTAAACGAGTTCAGTTTTCCGAACTATCTATTCTGGAAATATTCATAACAGGGTTGTGATGATGTCACTTCCAGCCGATCATGTGGCTAAAACTTTTCTTCTTCTTTTACCACGCTAAAAAGTTTAAGCTAACAGGGTTGCATACAGGTGGTCTTTTTTTTGCATAACAATACTTATTTAAACATTGTGTTTTATTGGACGACGTCACGGTCTCCAGAACCATCTCCACTCGAGCCAATCAGAAACCATGGCTGACAGGGAAAGTCCAGGGAAAGGCTCCTCAGGGCTCGAAACGCTGCCTTCAGAGTTGGGGACGAAGCGGGCCTCAGGAAAGCTATGGCTAACCTGTCACGAGGTATCAGAGGGGCCAAGAGACAGTACTCCAGGAGGATCACCGACCGCTTCAGTGACAGCAGAGACACCAGGAACCTGTACCAGTGATCCAGACCATCACAGACTATAATCCCTCTCCACTGACCTGTGATAACTCCACCTCTCTGCTGAATCAGCAGAATGACTTCTTTGCCCGCTTTGAGGCCGACAACACCACCCCAGCACAGAGAGCCCCACCTCCTCCTGACGACCAGGTGTTGATGCTGTCTTCAAATAGAGTGAGGAGATCCCTCAGAGGGTCCAATGCACGAAAAGCCCCAGGTCCTGACAACATTCCTGCTCATGTCCTGAGAGACGGTGCTGAGGAGCTCACTGATGTTTTCATTGACATCTTCAACATGTCGCTGAGCCAGGCTGTTGTCCCCTGACTACCGCCCGGTCGCACTCGCTCTAGAGGTGTGAAAAAATATCGGTATCGCAATATATTGTGATATTTTGACTCCCGATACAATGTCGATATTTCAATTCTTAGTATCGATATTTTTGCATAAATAAAACTCATATTTTATCAGAGTTTGAAATAAAATACAACTTATATATGTATGCACAGGTTTTGTTTCAGGCAGTCTTTTCAGTTCAGACAGTGACAAGAGAGATATGTGATTTTTTTTTTTTAAGTTACTGTTGTGCTGTCAGTAATTCAAAGCACTTTGTTCCTCAATTGTTCAGTTACAGTTTGATCTGCACTGCAGGTTAGGATGCTTTCTATACTTGTTAAAGGGAAAACAAGAATAATTTTTTGCAACAATAATTTCAGTGACTTGATGCACTCCGTGTTGTCAAGTTAAGTGTATCTATGTAACACTGCATTTGACATATTTCAATTACAATAAAATGTAAGTTACATATTCACTGTCTCTAGGATTTCCCTAGTTTACTGTATAATACCGCAATATATCACAATATTGCGATATGATATATTGTGATATTATCGTGACCAAAGTATCGTGATGCATATCGTATCGTGAGGCTCTTGCCAATACTCACCCCTAACTCACTCCCATACCCACGAAGTGCTTCGAGTGGCTAGTCATGAAGCACGTCAAGTCTGCCCTCCCATCCACCCTGGACCCCTACCAGTTTGCATATCAGTCCAACCGCTCGACCGATGTCGCCATCTCCACTTCCCTCCACTCAGCCCTCACCCAAGACCAAAAACTCTGATGTCAGAATGCTGTTCATCGACTTCAGCTCAGCATTCATCACAATCGTCCCCCAGCAGCTCATCTACAAACTGGACCAGCTGGGACTCAACACCACCCTGTGCAACTGGCTGCTGGACTTTCTGACAGGGAGACCACAGGCAGTTTGGGTCGGCAACAACACCTGCAGCACCATCATATTGAACACGGGGGCCCCCCAAGGAGGTGTGCTGAGTCCCCTCCTCTTCACTCTGCTGACCCACGACTTCACAGTAGGGCCCGACCGATATGCATTTTTTGAGGCCGATGCCGATATTTGTCAGAAAAAAATACAGATTACTGATTAATCGGCCGATATATATATATATATATATATGTATATATATATATATATATGTACACACAATACTTTGTCCTTTAGTATTTGTTATACTTTACCTTAAAAACAGAGTCATTCTGTATCTTGTACTTCTTGTTGATGAAAATTAGATGAAGATTATAGTAAAGAGAGAACAACTTTTTAACAAGTTGTTAACAGGAAAGAAACAAAAACACTAAAGGTAACATTCTTTTCATAGGCATCTTTTATTTTCCTTCTCTGCAGCTTTCAGGTACAATATAAAAGAGTGTGTTAAACTGACAAATTCCTGCAAAATAAAACACAGTACCTTTTTAAAAATGTAAATTTATATATAGATTGTTCATGAACTCTTTGTCACATCTGCCTTTCAGTCCTCATTAGAGTATCAGAAGCAGGTTTTAGTTCAGGTAAACCTCTTTTATTATCAACATGAGCTAATGTGCGTGAGGAAATCAAAATATTTTGTGGGACACTGCACATATTTCACAAACTTATTTAAAGAGGCTGATTAAAGTCCCCAGCCCCGATGAAGTCTGCTGATGACGTCAGCTAACTAACGCTAGCACAGATAGCTTGCTAGCTAGTTAGCTTAGCTGCCGTGTCGGGAACAAGTGGATAAAGCCAGATTTCCATCATAACCACAGTAAAACAGTCACGGCTAAACTGATCTCCTGCCATCAGAAGGTCCAATTCATCAGTATTGACAATGACAGAGGAGGCGTCGGTCAGAAAACTGTTCTGTCTGTGAAGCTGCTTTGGTAGTTGAACTAGCAGAGAGACTGGTGATCTCTCTGTGTCCAGCAGCAGCAGAACTTTGTGCATGCAGCACCACTGAAAGTTGCTCGTCATGTCGGACATTCAGGCTTAAAAGAGCAACTCCGTGTGAGTGTAGGCGAGTCATCCCCACACACACAGCATCAGCAGTGAGCTAACAAGAGCCGCCACCAACGCGCGTCGGAGTCGTCTTCCACATCATCATTCTGCGCGGCTTGGACACCGAACAGCGTTTACTGTTTTATGAGAAATTAGGAATATATCGGCGTAACATCTGCAAAACTCTGGCCGATGTTGAATACTTTCATAAGGGCTATAATCGGCTGGCCGATAAATCGGTCGGGCCCTACTTCACACCCACATCCAGCTCCAACATCTTCATTAAGTTTGCCGATGACACAACTGTGGTGGGTCTCATCAACAACAGTGATGATGCAATCTACAGGAGTGAGGTGAGCCGCCTGGCCATGTGGTGCCAGGACAACAATCTCCACCTGAACGTGGAGAAGGCAAAGGAGATTGTTGTGGACTTCAGGAGACAGCACGCCCAGCATGCTCCACTAACCATCAACGGGGCTGTCGTGGAGAGGGTGAGCAGCACCAAGTTCCTGGGTGTGCACATTTCTGAGGACCTTTCCTGGCACATCAACACCACATCACTGACTAAAAAAGCTCAACAGCGGCTCAACTTTCTCCGCAAACTGAGAAGAGCGAGAGCCTTGACCCCCATCTTGACCACCTTCTACAGAGGCACCATTGAGAGCACCCTGACCAGCTGCATCACCGTGTGGTACGGCGCCTGCACCGTGTCCTGCTGCAAGACCCTGCAGCGCATCGTGAGAGCAGCTGAGAAGATCATTGGTGTCTCTCTCCCCTCCCTCCCCTTCATCTACAACACCCGCCTCACCCGCACAGCCACCAGAATCGCATGTGACCCCACCCACCCAGCCCACAGCCTCCTCAGCCTGCTGCCGTCTGCTAGGAGACTGCGGAGTCTCAGGGCAAGAACCAGCAGGCTCAAGTCCAGCTTTTCCCCCCAGGCAGTCAGGATGCTAAACTCCCTCCCTGCTCTGACCCCTCCACCCCCTCTCCCCCCACTGTGCCCCTCTGCCCCCCACCGCTGACCTCAGGACTGCACTCTTCACTTTCCCCTGCTCATTTGCACAATTGAACACTGCTGCTCCTTAATAACTTTTTTTAATGCCAATAATGCAAGCTCCTAAATAACTCTTTTTTTATCTTTACTGTTACCTCAACATACACACATTTACAATTTTTTTCTGTGTAAATTTATTCTATTTATTACTTTAGATATTACTAGGCTATTCTATTTTTTATACTGTAGTTTAGTTTCTTTACTCTTGTTTTTAATATTGCCTTTTGCATCGTGGGTCCGAGAGGACTGAAATTTCACCTGTGCTGTCTGTCAAGGATGTATAAGCATATTTGACAATAAAGCTGACTTTGACTTTTGACTTTGAAAAAACATGTTTCCCCATCTACAAGAGACATATGAACAAAATACCAAGGAAAGGTGATCCAAATGTCAATTTGACAGTTTTACTGGAGTTTAATTTGGTCACAAAAGGTGTGGGTATGAGGGGGGAGTCCAGACTTATTTGATATTTTTAAACATATTTTCAAAGGGTTTGTCCCCCCAGTTTATTTAAAGTGGTCTCTGGACAAGTAAAAGTTACACAAACGCATGATTTTCAATTTTGTCATTTTATTATTTGAATTTTATGGGTGGGAAGTAAAATGTCCTCAAGTTTTGGAATGTCCCTTTAGTATATTCTGTATGTATGCTTTATTAAATATACAAAAATATACACTTTTATGTATTTTCGAGGATATATGTATGTCTGTATGTAAATGGATAATTATATGTTTTAACTGACATGTAAATATTTATCTGATGAATCGTCACGGCAGATTTTGCGTCATCGCTGAGTTCTCCCGTCTTACTGATGCATGCTGGTGTTGCCGTGTCGCGTTAGAGTGGCGTGTTGACATGCTTGTTGCCATGGTGACGGCTTCATAGCCTGCTCCGTGGTCCTGAGACTCCTGTGACCCCTCCTGACCTTCACAGTTTCCTCTTCTCCTGCAGGAGTGCTGGGTCGATGCCTCTCGGCGGCCTGGCGTTTGGATCATGCTGTGTTTGTCCACTGGGTGGCGCCTCCTGAGCCGAGCTCGCCGCCTCCCTCCCAGCCCCGCCCCTCAGTCTGCTGCCATGTACACCCCCCGCCTCTACGGCGCCCCGGGGGGGGGAGGAGGAAGCGGGGCGAAACCAGGGCGGAGGGCGGGACTGGCCGTGCTCGAGGCCCCGCACCCCCACCTCCCCCCCCACCCTCACCCCGCCCCCCCTCCCCCCACATACCCTCTGTACCAGGGCCGGCCCGACGCCCACCGGGGGGCGCACTTCCACCACCACTACCACCCCCACCCGCAGCCCGCGCACCTGGGCCCGCCTCCACTCCCTGCCCACTACCAGCACCACCCCCACTTCCACACCTACGGGGGCGGGGCTCTGGCCGGAGGGGGCACAGCTAGTGGTGGTAAGAAGAAGACGTGGAACTTCATCCACGAGAAGATGAGCTACGACACGTTCTTCACCATGAAGCGCCTGATCGAGCGCTCACGACGGCCCGATGAGGTGCTGCGCTGGGTTACGCAGAACCCCACCAAGATCTCCCACAACCACTACCCCGTGGCCCTGCAGAAGATCGGGCAGCTGCTGCAGGGCCCGCCACCGCCGCGGGGCGGGGGGGAGGAGGGAGAGGGGGGCGGGGCATCGGGGGAGGGTGGAGACGGACGCCAGGTCCTGGAGCACCAGGACTTCCAGACGCTCTGCAGCGCCATCGTCAACGACTGCGCCAAGTTTGACAACTTCAGCATCGTCAACTGCCTGTACGCCGTGGCAGCGCTCGGTGAGTCAGAGGTCAGGGGTCAGAGGTCACTGTCAGGGGTCAGAGGTCACCTAGATGTTGTCATGTCTCCTCAGGGCTCTCCAGTGACTCCCAGGTGGTGCAGGTGTTGGAGGCGGAGTCTCAAGCGAGGCTGGGCCAGTTTAACCAGAAGGACGTGTCGATGGTGTTCAGCTCCAGCATGAAGCTGCACCCGGTCAGCCAGCACCCGCTCACCGAGGCCTGCCTCGCCGGCCTGGAGAAGAACCTGGAGCGAGAGCGCCACCCGCAGACGCTCTTCCTGCTGCTGTCCTACTACAGGCTCAAGTGGCGCTCGCTGCAGACACAAGACCCCGCCACCGCCGCAGGGGGCGTGGCCAGCAATGCCACACCGGCCAACCCCGACCAGCTGCTGACCAACAGGTGAGAACACCTGAGGGAAGGCCAGGAAGAGGTCAGGGTCAGGGAGAGGTCAGGGTAAGGTGGGGGCAAGGTCATGGAGAGAGGTCAGATCGGGGTCATGTGGGGTCATGTTGGGTCAGGGTGCTCCCTCCTCACTCCATAAGGGTCCAGGTTCAGAGGGACCTCTAACCTTTGACCTTAGGGTTCAGGCCTGCTCAGGGGTCACTGAATTCCTTTTTGCGGTGGTTTCACTGGTCTGATGCCCTTTGACCTCTGTCTCTGTCAGGAAGATCCTGCGTCTGGTCAAACACACTCTTGCGAGCGTGAGCGGGGTGCGTGACCAGGAGATGGCGCTGCTGGATGAGATGTTGGCGGCGTGCGCTCGCGAGGCGAGCAACAAGAGCCTGGAGCTGATCTTCAGCTCACACCTGTTCTACCAGAACCGGCAGGAGCGCTTCATCACCAGCCTGGCAGGTGAGTGCTGCTCTAACATGACCTTTGACCCCTGCTGTACCCAGCCCACAATGTTACCTTTGACCTGTCTGACAGAGGAGCTGCCAAAGAAAGTGGACAGCATCACACCATACACGATGGCGCTCATTGCCAAGTACATCGCTCGCCACCGCCTGAGAGAGACGCGCCTGCTGGACACCATCGCTGACTTCCTGGTGAAGAAAGCCGAGTACCTGGACAGCAAGGTAAGCTCCGCCCCCCTGGTCCATCTGCCGGCCTGCTCAGTCTCAGGTCTAATAGGCGGGGTCTGCGTCCTCAGGTGATCCAGAAGCTGGTGTTCCCCTTCAGCAGGATGAGCTACCGTCCTGCTGGCGAGCAGCAGTTCTTCTCCCGCCTGGAGGAGGTGGTGGAGCTGAAGGCACTCAGCTCACCTCTTGCCACCGTCAACATCCTGATGTCCCTGTTCCAGCTTGGGCATTTCCCCGGCCTCGTGCTGCACCGTGTCTTCTCCTCCGCCTTCATCAGCAACGTCACCAGTGAGTATGCCACACACCTGTGACATCACACCACCCCACACAAGATGGCAGCCTCTCACTGACCCAAAGACACCAAGTTGCTGGCCAATCACCAAGCGGTAGCACAACGCTGACCCACACTCCACCTTACAGGATGCCTCTGATTGGTCTGTTCTGTTTGGCTCCGCCCCCTTGCAGACAGTCCATACGCTCTGATCGTCAGGAGGTACCTGTCTCTGCTGGACGCCGCCGTGGACCTCGAGTTCAGGGACTACACCGGGCCGCGACTGCAGGACGTGCACAAGGTGATGATGTTTGACCACGCCCTGACCGCTGACGAGGTCAACCGCAAGTACAGGTAACACACAACACCTGGTTCAGACCTGATCCAGATCTACCTGGTCTGATCCGGTCTGAGCCAGCTCTGGTCTACAGAGACAGACTGCTTTAACTACTGTTACAGGCTGAACTGATGTTGTTGAGGTCACTGTGAGGCTGTGCTTCTGTCAGTTATAAAGGTCTGGTTGCCGAGGCGCTGAGACAACTGGTTGGAGAACACAACTTCAAGCAGGACGAGATCCTGGCCCCCGGGTACTACACAGGTATGACTGCAACTTACTGCACAGTCTCACTGCACGGTGGTCGGGTGTGGTTGGTGGGTTGGTTTGGTTTCTGATCGGTAAGTGAACTGGTTGATAGGTTTGTTGCCTAGTGGACTGATGGCCCAGCTGAATGACTGACTTGACCTGGTTGTTTTTAAGTGAACTATGAAAGGGTCAGTTACTTGGTTACTGGTTGGATGGTTAGTTGGTTAGTAATTTGATTAGACAGCTGACAGACTGGCGAGTTGTCTGGTGGAGCTGGACGATTATGGTAATAATAAGAATCCCGATTATTTTAAGTGATATTGAAATCACAATTAATATACACAACTATTCGTTTATTTAAAAACTTCAGTATTGATTTAAACAAAACTTTAGAGAACCAGCGAGTGGCACATACAGTATTATTGATCCACATAAGTCACACACACTCGCTGTGGCTGCACGTGGAACACAGAAGCGCTATGAAGCTCAGGAACTTGTATTCACGGCACTCCACACTGTGTGGCATATTAATTGTTTTTCTTCGATTATAATGTTTTTATGATTGTCAGATGGCAAAATTGAAATCACGATCAAAATCCGATTTATTGTCCAGCCCTATTGTCTGGTGTCTCTGTGATTGTGTTGCTCGCTCCTAGGTTTGGTTGGTAAGTCTGGTTGTTGTCTGGTTGTTTTTTTGTCTGATTGGTTGATTGGTCAGTTGTCTGGTTGTTGTCTGGTTGGTTGGTTGCTTGGCTGGTCATCAGCTGGTTGGTTGGTTGCTTGGCTGGTCATCAGCTGGTTGGTTGCTTGCTTGGCTGGTCATCGGCTGGTTGGTTGGTTGCTTGGCTGGTCATCAGCTGGTTGGTTGGTTGCTGGGCTGGTCATCGGCTGGTTGGTTGGTTGCTTGGCTGGTCATCAGCTGGTTGGTTGCTTGCTTGGCTGGTCATCGGCTGGTTGGTTGGTTGCTTGGCTGGTCATCAGCTGGTTGGTTGGTTGCTGGGCTGGTCATCAGCTGGTTGGTTGGTTGCTGGGCTGGTCATCGGCTGGTTTCATGTCGTGGTGGGTGTGGCTTGGTCCCTGGTGTGGTTGAGTAATCCCTTGCTGTGTCCTGCCTGCAGACTTCGTGTTGTGGATGGACAGTTCTGGCCGAGTTCTTCCCGTCCGAACTGCAGCTGCTTTTTCTCTGAGTATCGTCCCTCCGTCCTGTGTTGCCGTGGCATCCAAGCCGGCTGATGATGCTGTTGCCATGGTGACCTCTGAGTTCCAGAAATTCTCCCCTTTTGCCGCTCTGGTGGAGGGGGCGGAGCCGTCAGGTCTGGGAAGTGAGGTGATTGGCGTGGCTGTCGAGCCCAGGTCCTTCTTGCCCCATCACATCTGCAGCACAGCGGGGGCCCCAGCTGCCACGGGGCCCCCCCGGCCTGGGACTAACGGGGCCCTCCTGGACTACGGCCCCTATTACGGCCCCCCTGCAGAGTTCTATTCCGGACTGCCCAAAGAGCACTCTCTGGAGAGCCAGGACAGCTCCACGCTCAGCAGCCCCCCCTCTGACAGCCTAGCACAGCCAGGGGCCCCAGGACCTGCAGGGGCCCCGGCGCCAGACTCGCTCTTCCAGTTCTCCATCGGGAAGATTCTGGAAGACGAGGGGGGGGGAGGGGCCTCGGGAGGGAAGGAGGCAGACTGTGAGCTGCCTGGATTCTACGAGGGCGCCACATATGCTGAGGGGCCCGGGGCAGATCGGGAGCCCCCTTCACCCCCTCAGCTGCAGCCCCCAGAGAGACCGGAGGTGGACGAACCCCCAACGGAGCAGAGGGCTGTCCGCAGGTGAGTGGGGTCATTCTAAGGGGGTGGGCTTAACCAGGGCCAGGACTCACTGTGTGTCTGTGCAGGGTCATCATGTCCGTCAACGACAAGTGGCACTACTGCCACAACTCAGACGTCCTGGTGGGCTCCAGGGCCATGAGGGACCGCCACCTCCGCCTGCTAGGGTTCATCATCCTGCAGGTAAGGCCACACTCACGTCCTAAAAGTACCACCTGGCCACGCCCACATCCTCATCATGTGACCTGCTCTCTTTCAGCTGCCGTACCACGAGCTGGAGAAGCTGAACGGCATCGAGGAGGTGAAGCAGTACCTGCACAAGAAGCTACTGGACGTCCCGCTATGACACTGTGTGTGTGTGTGTGTGTGGGTGTGTGTGTGTGTGTGTGTGTTGGGTTAAACTTCTCATTGGTCAGACCTGAGGGTGGGGGCGGAGATTTTGGTAATGATGCAGCAGAAACTCAGAGAGGCACACCTTCAACAACGAGACCTCGTGATTGACAGGTCATATGATTGACAGCTCAGATGATTGATTAATGAATTTTTCTCACTGGTCTGAAGTCCTGATTCTGTAAAAATAAACTCTTTGGGGAAACACGGCGGTAAATCAAAGCGTCTGCAGAGAAGCCGATGATTTGTTTTGACAGTTTTGTGTCAGCTGGTTCGTTCTCGTAAATGCGGCGAGTCATGGTCCTCGGTCACGTGACCTGCTGAGGGTCGAGCAGCAGAGACCTGTTTTTATGATTCCTCAGTTTGAGCTTCTCACTGCAGCATCACTGTGGATTTGTTTTAACACTAAAAACGGTTAAAACAGGAATACGTCCAGATATATTTAAACCTGGAGGTTTTCCCGGCCCTGAGTCTGCGCTCCTGGATCAGTTAGTTTGGTTTGATCATCAGATGTTTTTCTCTGAGTTTGTTTATAAAATCACTTTGAAGATTTTTCTATAATCTGGTCCTCTTCTGTTTTCTGCTGCTCATCCAGTCCTTGAACGCATCACGAGTATGCTGTGGACCTTGAACGTGTCATTGTGCAGGCTGTGATCTGATTGGTCCGTGTGTGTGCGTGGATGAAGTCTTTTTTGGGGGGCGAAGTCTTTTCTAAAGTTTGGTAACACGGTAACAAAGACGCTGCATGTGTGGAACTGTTTAATTTCCTGTTTAGTAAATGATGGAGGGTACGAGCCAAGGGGATTATGGGTAATGGAGTTCCCTGTGAGGTGGAGGAGTAGTGCCAAAGGCCAGAAGGTGATCACTGTGGGGTCAAAGGTCAGATTATTTATTTGTGTATCAGGTGATGGAAGAAAAAAAGTTTGTTTATATTCTAAAAATCTATTAAATGGAATAAAACCTGAAAAACAGCAAACGCCTCTGTTTACGTTTGTGAGATAAACAAACAGAAACAGGACACACATGCACAAATAAGAGTGTGCACGTGTGTCCTCAACGGTTTCCATTTATAAACCACCATCCACTCTGAAGCCGTCACACCTGAACACTCTGCCCCGCCCACATGGTGCCCATAAAAGGTAAACAGGTGAATATTAAGTGATACAAACTTCACGATGAACTGAGACAGAAAACCACAGAAAATCACCAACGTGAGCTCGACATACTAACAGGCCTGCACAGAGTGGGCATCACTGAGGCTGTGAATAAGGAGGAGCCTAACCGATCAGGTTGTTTTAACTCAATAATAATTCATGTAAAACTTTATATCCAGTAGGACTGGGCCGATTCGCTTTCTCCTAATTCAATTTTTTAGGTGCCGATTTGATTTAAACTGTGATTCTACGATATTGCCGATTATTGCAATCTTTAGTTATCTTTTTTTTAACACCAGTGAAAAAGATGAACAATGATGTGAGTCTGTTTTTAGGATTTATTCATCAATATATTTTAACCAGCTGTTTATACTCTCTCTTCAAAAGACCGGACTGACTTTAAAAGTGGATTATTAACACAGACTAACATGAAGCTTTTAAATTTGGAAACAAATCAATTTAAAAATCGTCAAACCAAAAACCTTGATACTAATGTGAATGGATTTTTTCTCCCACCCCTATTTCTTAGCATTTGTGAACACGGTGACCGTCGTGGATTTTATAAAATCGGGCGTTTGTTGCTCAGGGGCAGAATTGATTCAGTAATAATGGTCATGTGTGTTCACAGTTTTCCTCTTTGTTTTTGCAGATCTATCCTTCTGATATGACGTGTAGTGAGATCTGTAATATTGGATTATTTCACATTAATGTATCTTTAACTCCATCCTTTCACTGTCGGGGTCTCAGTTTGACTTAAATTTAAACAATCAGCTCTTTTTATCTCAGACGCCATGATCAGCATCTGCAGGCCTACACCTGGATCAGAAGGTTCTCCTTCACACCTGGAGACACTTTCCGAAGGGGAGGAGCTTCTTCTGGTGGGCGGAGTTAAGTGTGATGTCATGGTGTTTGTGTATGGAGCAGAAAATCAGACAAAGTGAGAAAAGTGCTTTTATTTGTTAATATTGTCCGGCAGGCTGAGTGGAGGCTGAACATTGGCTCCTCCCTCAACGGTAACACTACTGATAGGCCCCGCCCCCTCACCCTGCCTGTCAAACTTTACAAACCCCGCCCCCTCCATTGTTCCAAAATAAGTAAAACAACTGTCTCCACCCGTCTGAAACGTCAGTCAGATAAAAACCAACAAACACTCGATAAAAAACGGAACACGGTAACAAAACGCTGTCAGGATCCGCCCCTTTAGCGGGGGGGGGGGTTAGGAGGGACCAGCGCGACTTTATCGGATGCCACTTCTGATTGGTCTGCCGTGATGATTGGCACATGAGGAGGCGTGGCCTGCACAGCCTATCCTCTCCAATGAGGTGAAGGGGCGGGGCTAGTCAGAGTCCGACTCGCTGGATTCTTCAGAAGACGTCTGATCTTCATCGTCCTCGTCATCCTCGTCTTCATCGTCATTCTGAGGGATCAGAAGAAAAGGATTAAATCTGCTGGACTGGCCATAGACGCCCTTAAAGCAACAGAGCATCGAGTCCCTGAGGTCCCGCCCCCCTGGGCAGCCTGCCCCCATCCAACCTGACGGACTAAAAGTAATTTCAACTAGAAAAGCACTCAGCAGCACAGTTCCCTATCACCCAGTGATAAAGAATTCTTTGAACAATTCCTGGATCCGGACGGTGATCCAGATCAACACCAAAATCAAATCAGTTCTTTCTTTTCCCATGCTGAACATTTCCTGAGAACTTCATCAAAATACATCCATAACTTTTTGAGTTATTTTGTTCAGACAGACAGACAGACAAACTCTCCCGGAGGTAACAAGCCTTAAAAACACAAGACGACGGACGGCTCTGTCCCTATAAGAACCTTCACTGCCAATTAAAATCCTTAAAGCTGAATTTAAATCCTTTAACTTATCGAAAAACCCTAAACATGTATTTAAAATCCTGAACTCACGTCTAAAAATCCTCAAAACTGATTTTAAATCCTTCAAACCAGGTCAAAAGTCTTTCCTTGTACAAATATTTTTAATGCTGATAAACCTGAGCAGTTAACGCAACATAAATGACTTAAGTCTGTTTGGGTTTTACTCCACACACTGTGGCTCCTCCCCTTTGTCCTTAAAGAGTCCGCAGCAGCCATGTTTACCTCGTCGTCGTCGTCTTCGCTGTCCGTGGACCCCGAGGTCTCGTCGTCTTCGTCAGAGTCTGACGAGTCGCTCTTCTCCTCCTCCTCGTCCGAGTCCGACATGTCCTGCTGGAAACACACAGACGGCGTTAGGACGCACCTCGGGGCCACATCTGTATTTAACACCCCAAACACCCTGGGGGGGGGGGAAGTAAAGGTCAGGGGTCATCTAAGGGGTCAGCAGATGTGTTGTTTCTGTGTCACCTTTGCACGATACGCCATCGCCCTCTTGGCCACGCCCACTGTCTGAGCAGCAGCTCTTGAACTCGCCGCCTTCCCCTTCGCTGTAACTCGCACCTTGGCTCCGGGGCTGCTGCGGACTTTAGCGGTGCTGCGCCGCTTCTGAGGGGACGACAAACAAACAAAAGAATGAACAAACACACAAACAAACAGGAATGGCGTGTTAGCCGGTTAGCTTTTAGCCCCTGTCTTGCTGAGGTAGAGTCAGATCTCCCATCATGCACCTCCTCTGAGCCTAAAGCCGCCTGTAGTGAGAGTCAGAGAGAAAAAGACCACGTCCCTCTGAGGACGACGGTCCCTGACCAAACTCACCGAGGACGAGAACTCTTTGTAGACGGCTCTGTCCTGAGGGGACAGCGACTGGGGACAGACAGAGGTCAAAGGTCAGCTCTGAGTAATAAATATAAAGTGTGTGTCTGCAGGTGCGCGGCTCACCTTGACCCAGGCCTCCAGCTCCGCCTTGTACTCCACCTGCTGCTCCTCCACCTGCTTCTTGTACTTGTCCTTCTGGCTCTGGCTCAGCTTGTGCCACCTCTTGCCGATCTCCACCATGCGCTCCTTCAGGCTGAAGTGGTTCAGCTCGCCATTGGTCAGCAGCTCCTGGGAGAACATCTGATACCCGCTCCTATTGGACAGAAGCAGTGGGGGGAGGGGCTTGTTAACAACGATGGTCAAAAGAAATTGGCTGACATGAGGGGCGGAGCAGCTGCTGATTTATTAAAGATTAAATGATCAGAAAATATAAATGAGTCAGTCACAGACAGAGAGAGGGGTCATCAGCTCTGACCCTGAGCTGACCCTCAGGTGAAGCAGCAGGTTTCTCTCTTCTCGCTCAGGAACATGTGGAGTACCACAGGGCGCCAGGCTGGGCCCACTTGCCTTTGTTCTTGATCTGTGATTGGCTGGAGACTGGTCCAGGTGTCTCCCCAGCATATCCATAACCCCCCCCTCCCCCGACACTCACACGGGTGGCTTCTTCGGCTCGCCGTCAAACTTGGGCTTCCTCTGGGCCTGGCCGGCTGCAGGTGTCCTCATCTCCAACAGCTCCCTCTGCAGGACAGCGAGAGCAAAACGTCACACAGCATGACAACAGGAGGGTGGGGGCCTGGACATGAGGGGGTGGGGCCAGGATAGAAGAGGGCGGGGTCAGTACAGGATTGGCGGGCCTGTACAAAAGGGGTGGGGCCAGGATAGAAGGGGGCGGGGTCAGGACAGGAGGGGGCGTGTTTGTACTGAACCTCGTAGCGCTTCTGGTCCTCTGCCGCCTTCTTGATCCACGGGATCTTCTCCTTCTTCTCCATGGACTTCCAGGCGGCCTCCATGCCCGACTGCGCCTTCCTGCGGTCACTCTGTGGGTCAGCGTCATGAAAGCATCAGAGGTCAAAGGTCAGGGAGAACATGGAGGGGCACGTTTCATTTCTGTGGTGTCATCAGGAAAAACAATCAGGTGAGCTCACTCTGTATTTGGCCAGGTAGTCTCCTATCACGCTGTGCTGCCACATCTCCTCTGCCGTCTTCGGCGTCTCTGGAAGCTTCGCCGCCTTCTTCCCGTCACGCCGATCTTTGGGAGGTCCAGCAGGAACCCAGGGGTCAGGCTCCGGCTCCCGAACCCGGTCCTGGGACTAAGCAAACAGAAGAGCAGACAGGTGAGCTTAGTCAGTCAGGACTGCAGGTGTTCACAGGGAAAACAGGCCGTGAGAGAGCGAGCTCATGAGGACATTTTTTACAAACTGATGCTTTTCTATCACATGTTTGACAACGTTGTCAATAAAAACAAAGGCCATCTGTGCACGAGCAAAAAACTTATCAGGAACTGAAAAGCAGAATTGTTAAATGATTTGATAAGGGACATATTAGTGTCATTAGTATCAACTCCCATCCCTAATTCCTTCTAAATAAATCCTCAGTGGGTAGAAACAGCACTTCCTCATAAATCACCAGTCTGACTTAACAGTCTTTAAGAGAGTCATTAACAGAGTCATAAAGAGATTCATTAACAGAGTCATAAAGAGATTCATTAACAGAGTCATAAAGAGATTCATTAACAGAGTCATAAAGAGATTCATTAACAGTCTTTAAGAGAGTCATTAACAGTCTTTAAGAGATTCATTAACAGTCTTTAAGAGAGTCATTAACAGTCTTTAAGAGATTCGTTAACACAGTCTTAAAGAGAGTCATTAACAGTCCTTAAGAGAGTCATTAACAGAGTCTTTAAGAGAGTCATTAACAGAGTCTTTAAGAGATTCATTAACAGTCCTTAAGAGAGTCATTAACAGAGTCATAAAGAGAATCATTAACAGAGTCATAAAGAGATTCATTAACAGTCTTTAAGAGATTCATTAACAGTCTTTAAGAGAGTCATTAACAGTCTTTAAGAGATTCATTAAGAGTCTTTACGAGAGTCATTAACACAGTCATAAAGAGAGTCATTAACAGTCTTTAAGAGATTCATTAAGAGTTTAAGAGCATCATTAACAGTCTTTAAGAGAGTCATCAACAGTCTTTAAGAGATTCATTAAGAGTCTTTACGAGAGTCATTAACACAGTCATAAAGAGAGTCATTAACAGTCTTTAAGAGATTCATTAAGAGTCTTTAAGAGCATCATTAACAGTCTTTAAGAGAGTCATTAACAGTCTTTAAGAGATTCATTAAGAGTCTTTGAGAGATTCATTAACACAGTCATAAAGAGAGTCATTAACAGTCTTTAAGAGATTCATTAAGAGTCTTTAAGAGCATCATTAACAGTCTTTAAGAGAGTCATTAACAGTCTTTGAGAGATTCATTAAGAGTCTTTAAGAGCATCATTAACAGTCTTTAAGAGAGTCATTAACAGTCTTTAAGAGATTCATTAAGAGTCTTTACGAGAGTCATTAACACAGTCATAAAGAGAGTCATTAACAGTCTTTAAGAGATTCATTAAGAGTCTTTAAGAGCATCATTAACAGTCTTTAAGAGAGTCATTAACAGTCTTTAAGAGATTCATTAAGAGTCTTTGAGAGATTCATTAACACAGTCATAAAGAGAGTCATTAACAGTCTTTAAGAGATTCATTAAGAGTCATTAAGAGCATCATTAACAGTCTTTACGACAGTCGTTAACACAGTCATAAAGACAGTCATTAACAGTCTTTGAGAGATTCATTAACACAGTCATAAAAAGAGTCATTAACAGTCTAAGAGATTCATTAAGAGTCATTAAGAGCATCATTAACAGTCTTTACGACAGTCGTTAACACAGTCATAAAGACAGTCATTAACAGTCTTTAAGAGATTCATTAACAGTCTTTAAGAGAGTCATTAACACAGTCTTAAAGAGATTCATTAACAGTCTTTAAGAGAGTCATTAACAGTCTTTAAGAGAGTCATTAACAGAGTCATAAAGAGATTCATTAAGAGTCTTTAAGAGAGTCATTAACAGTCTTTAAGAGAGTCATTAACAGTCTTTAAGAGAGTCATTAACAGAGTCATAAAGAGATTCATTAAGAGTCTTTAAGAGCATCATTAACAGTCTTAAAGAGATTCATTAACAGTCTTTAAGAGAGTCATTAACAGTCTTTAAGAGAGTCATTAACAGAGTCATAAAGAGATTCATTAAGAGTCTTTAAGAGCATCATTAACAGTCTTTACGACAGTCGTTAAGGTATCAAAGTTTGAAGAAGCTGTTTTGAATAAACTTGTGACTCGGGCTTCTTGAGCACTTGGTCTCAGCTCGTCTCGTCTCTGGCAGGAGGAGGACAAACGTCTCTGACCTTGACTGAAGGTGACTTGGCTCTGTGCGGGCTGGTGGCCACGCCTCCTCCCAGTTTAGCCCCGCCCAACTTCTCCTCGGTCATGACTCGGTCCCTCTCCTCCTCAGGGAGACTCTGCAAAGACAACAGGAGCCTTCATCAGCCGGAGGACCTCAGGTCTTCTTCATGTGTTTTAATGTGTGTGTGTGTGTGTGTGTGTGTGTGTGGGGGGGGGGGGGCTCTGAGGTTAAAGGTCAGCGTACCTCAAGGAAGCGCTGCAGGTCGACATCATACTGCTTCTTCCTCTGTGGAGACACAGACACATGAGGGCGGTATAGGTGGAGTCAGGAGCCACGATGTTAGCGGTTAGCCTGTTAGCACTGACCTGCTCACAGCGTTTCTGGAACATGTCCTTCTCCTTCTGCGTCATCATCTTCCACTGCTTACTGCACAGCACCATGCGCTCCGTGCTCGGGACGTCCTTCATGTTGACCATCAACTCGGCGCAGTACAGCGAGTACCCGTTACTGAGGGACAGGTGCTAACGTCATCAACCAGGCTACTGTTAGCTTCACCAAAACACACACAGATACTGTTCATGAAGACGTGAGCTAACGCTAACAATCATTAAGGACAGGCTAGCTCCTTACCTAACGTACTGTCATGTTAGCTTAAGTCGCTTGTTAGCAGCTAGTCAGCTAATGCTGACGCTGTTCTATGGTCATTAATAAATCACTTCTTAGTAGGGGTGAAATGAAATTTCATCAAATAAAAAAATGACGAAATAAAATTCCAAGACGCACGAAATAAAAGCACCAAATAAAAACCACGAAGGGGCGCGCGCACGAGTACTACTGATGCCGATTGCAGACAGAACAACAACCGTGTGCAAAATATGCCGCTACAGTTCGCCGTATACTGCAGCAAGTAATACTGCCAACTACTTTGAACTGGAGACAGGCAGCAACTGTATGTTTGTGTAAGTCTGCACAAAAAACAATATTTGATTTTTTCATCTACTGTTGAGTTGACAGAATTTGATCATACTTGAAGATCAGAAGTATATGCACTGTTATAGGCTAAATATTATAGTTCACAGTTCAGACATTTATAGGTCTAAACTGCAGCTCTGAGGACTGCTGTTTGTTTTCCTTTTCATTCAAGAATGTACTTATCCTGATTGTTAAGGTGCGTTCACACTGGGCGTTACCTGTACTACCCTTGGAGATCACTCTCCATTCAAAGTCAATGTACAGCCGCGATGGGGCGGGGCTAACCCTCCCGCGATGCGACAGCCGCGTACAAGATGATGACTTCACTCGTCCCGCGATGTCAAAGTTAAAAAAAGTTGCTGTGCAGCATCAGCCAATCAGCGGTGTGTGTACGTGTGACAGTACCATAGACAGACAGTTATTCATCCGGACTACAGGGCGGATGAGTTCCATCTAGGCTAGGGGTGGGCAACTGGCGGCCCAGGGTCCACATATGGCCCTCCACCTCACTAAATGTGGCCCGGCAGTCATTTTCAAAGATCAGCAAATGTAAATATGAAGAAAACTTAAATATCTACTCAAAATAATTCCATATAATCTTGACTGATACTTTGATTGGCTTTTGTAAGCCATTTACAACCTTACTTTGCTACTATAGTGTCTCTAAATCTCTTTCATGATGCATTGAAACATTATGTCAAGTATTACTCAACACTATATTTAAAATATGGCAGCAGTAAAATCTTTAAGCTTTAAAAATTTGGGAACACTCATCATTTCATTGATTTGATTCCATGTATTTTGGCTAAATTTGCTTGAATTCTGTGTCAAGTTCATTTAATTATGCATAATAACTGTTACTTGTGATGTAATATATGAATATTAGTATACTGGTAAGCTAATTTTAGGATTCATTAATATTCTCTCATGGTATTATCCAACATCCTTTTCCCCTGGAGAGTTTTCGAAAATTTGTAACAATGTGGCCCACAGGCTGGGAAAAATGGTTTTGTGTGACCCTCTTGGTAATGAAAGTTGCCCACCCCTGGTCTAGGCAGAACTAATCTCAGTGAGGACATTAGTTCCGCCTAGACGGACCGCGGTAAACTCACAGATGATGCTGCTGCATCATCAGCTGCAGTGTTTTGTGTTTGATAAGTGAATGAAAGGATACAGCTGGAATAATGTTCACTTATACATCCTATTATATGATATATGATATGATCGCGGTGAAACTGGAGCGGACATGACGACCAACGGCAACGGTGACCATAATGAGGTATTTATGGACGCGCGACGCTACGTCAGTGGGCAACGCGATTTTGGTAGCTGGGTCGCTTGCGGTGTGAACGCAGCATTACAACAACAAAGCACTTTTTATTGAGATTTGATGTTTGTATTCACACTGTAGTCTAAATAAGGGGAACAGACTACTTGTTTGTTTTTTTTCAAAGAGCATTTATTTTGTATTAGATATTTTTTGTATGTCTGCATTAGGAAGAAAAAACAGAAAATGAGATTTTTGCACAACTTCATAATGTTGGAGATTTTCTATCATTATTTTGTATTGTGAGTATTTCGAATCGTGAGCCCTGTTTCGTATTTCGTATCATTTCGTGAGTTGCCCATTTCGTTACACGCCTACTTCTTATGATCATGTATCTCATAATTATTGTTTTCTTGTTCAGTAGCTCCATTTAAAAGGTTAAAACAGAAAGAATCCCCTTCATCACTCTGCCATCCTGATCAGTTAATTATATCAGACTTTTAACTTATTTTATCTGATTATTAACTTAAGTCTTCTAAACACATATGAATCCATCTGGTATGTGGTCTAACACCTGTTTATTAATACTGGTGTTTTTGTTCTTTATTATTAATGGTTGTATTGTTTTATTATGATGTTTTATGTCTGATGTTTCGCTGCATACCTGACCTGTTCATGGCCTGTGCTCTCACTCACACCTGTCTGTGTTTCTGTCTTTTTGAGCTCTGAGGTGAATCTACAGAAAGAATCTAGCAGCTGATTGGTTGCAGCCGTGGCGAGGACTCACGGGGGCGGTTTGGTCGGCCGTCCGTCAAACTTGTCCTTGAGCTGTCGCTCAGCTTTGGTGAGGACAGAGCGCACGTGGTCGTCAGAGTTGGCATCGGGGTGGGCCTCGTGGTATGCCCTCATGCTGTCCTGCAAACACAGGTGATGGACAGGTGAAGTATGAGGGACAGACTGAGCTGCTGCCCCCTACTGGTGGGACCCTGTATTACAGACAGGACAGAGCTCAGTGTGTAACAGGATGGTGAGGTGCAGCAGGTCTGTGACAGAGACCTGGTTCTGGTACCTCATAGTCCTTCTGCAGCTCCAGGGCTTTGCTGATCCACTTGAGCCTCCTCTTGTCTGAGAGCTGAGACCACTGCCTCCTCAGGGCCTCCTTCAGCTCCTTCTGACTCACCTGAGGACACACAGGTGAGGCTGTTACTGAGCTGCTGCAGCAGAGACCTGAGGTCCACATGGAGGACCAGGCCTCCTGTAAGGTGGTCAAATGTGTGCACGAGCACGTGCACGGCTCACCTCAGGGTGCAGCTTCATGTAGGCCTTCTTCTCGTGGTTGTACCACAGCTGCTGGGGGGTCTTGGGCTTCTCGGGCAGGTCGGACTTCTTCCTCTCCTCGATGAGCTCGGGGTGCTCCTCCCTGCGGGGCAGCTAGGGTTAGCCACATGCTAACAGCACCTGCACAGATCAGCTGATCGTTCTGACGACTCACCTGAAGCGCGCCATGTTCTTCTCAAAGTCCTCCTTCTCCCGCTGGAACTCACAGATGTACTTTTGCTGCAAGACAGGAGCACACCTGTGAGGGAGCCCTTTGACCTCTGACCTCTACTTTGTTGCCTGACCGGACTTCAGATAGCCCTGCTGCTCAGCCTCACGTGTCTGACCCCCCCCAACCCAGTCCCCAGTTCACCCCTGGTCTGACCTTTGACCCCCAGCTGCTCTACCCTCTCAGTTCTGGACCAGGTTCCTGCTCCTGAACTCTACAGACCACATGTTCCCCTGATGCCTGATGCCCCACCCCCTGACCTTTGCCCCCTGACCCCTGACCTTCTTCTTGTCGGGCAGCTCCTTGTACTTCTTGGACAGGATCTTGGTCAGGTCCAGGTTGCTCATCTCGGGGTGGATCTTGGCGTACTTGGCTCGTTTCTCCATGAAGAAGCGGAAGTAGGGGGTCAGGGGCTTCTTGGGGAAGTCCGGGTGAGTCTGCGGGGACAGCAGAGGGTCAGAGGTCATGGACATGGTGAGGACGCTCCGGTCAGGTGAGTCTTACCTTCAGCTTCTTGCCCTTGTACGGGTTTTTGACGAACTCGGTGGCGTCGATGATGAGCTCTGTCATCGTCCTGTACTTCCGAACCTGAAACAGAAACCGTCAGTGCACCTGCTCAGACACCTGACCAATGACCACACCAGGGGGGGGGGATACCTCTGCGGAGACCTTCTGCCACTTCCTGCGGCACATGTCGGCGCTGAAGCTCCCGAAGCAGACCTTGTCCCAGTCAAAGTGGGACTCTGTGGTTTTGTACTTCATGGCGTCGCTGTCGGGCAGCAGGCTGCGGATCCTCTCCAGCAGAGTCAGGCACTCCTCCTTACTCCACTCATCTGCAACGACACACACACTTTAGGGGCGGAGCCACAGGTGCAGCAGGTCCTGACAACCTCATGGTAGGTCCATGAAGGACGTCAAGACAGAAGAGAGTCACCAGAGTGTTTAGACTCTGTTCACTAGCAGAAAAAAACAATTCTTATTCCTCTACACCAAGAGTGACCCAGTGCAGAAAAGCACGAAAACAAGGAGGAAGGAAAGAAATCTGGACTTTTACTTTTTAAATCTTCAGTAACCAAAAAGTTCAAATGAATTTAATAATTACGTCGCCCACCCCTCCAGGTAACCTGCCCCCCCCCCCCACACACACACACAAAGTGTCAGGGTGATAGTCCTTTGTGCTGCTAAAGTTTTCTTTTGTGCTGCGATGGTTTCATAAATATCACAGACGTTAGGTTTCAGAGAGGGTTTACCTGTTTCACTTTTGATCCTGGAGCTCTGAGCCGCAGAGACGCTGCCGCTGCCGTTCATCCTGCAGCTGACAGAGGAGACTCCGCCCCCTCCAGCCCTGCAAGGACCACGAGATGGTTACTCGCTACAGCTGCATGACAGCACATTAACGTAAGCGTAATGACGCATTAACATGACTGTAATAACACATTAACGTGACCGTAACGACACATTGTGACCATAATAACACATAAACGTGACCGTAATGACACATTGACATGACCGTAATGGCACAGTAACGTGACCGTAATGACACATTGACATGACCTTAATAACACATTTATGAGACGGTAATGACACATTAACGTGACGGTAATGACACATTAACATGACCGTAATGGCACAGTAACGTGACCGTAATGACACATTAACATGACCGTAATGACACATTAACGTGACCGTAATGACACATTAACGTGACCGTAATGACACATTAACGTGAACGTAATGACACATTAACGTGACCGTAATGACACATTAACGTGAACGTAATGACACATTAACGTGACCGTAATGACACAGTAACGTGAACGTAATGACACATTAACGTGACCGTAATGACACAGTAACGTGAACGTAATGACACATTAACATGACTGTAATACCACATTAACGTGGCTGTAATGACACATTAACGTGACCGTAATGACACATTAACGTGAACGTAATGACACATTAACGTGACCGTAATGACACATTAACGTGAACGTAATGACACATTAACGTGACCGTAATGACACATTAACGTGACCGTAATGACACATTAACGTGAACGTAATGACACATTAACGTGACCGTAATGACACATTAACGTGAACGTAATGACACATTAACGTGACCGTAATGATGCATTAACATGACTGTAATACCACATTAACGTGGCCGTAATGACACATTAACATGAACGTAATGACACATTAACGTGGCCGTAATGACGCATTAACATGACTGTAATACCACATTAACGTGGCCGTAATGACACATTAACGTGACCGTAATGACACATTAACGTGACCGTAATGACACATTAACGTGACCATAACAACACATAAACGTGACCGTAATGACACATTAACGTGACCGTAATGACACATTAACATGACTGTAATAACGCATTTAAAAGAATAGATTAACAATAAATGACTATACTTACACATTACATGAACATAACACACCCATATTCACATAAATTATACTACTTTATTTACACAACCATATAAAAAACATGACTAAATTAATATAAGAACACAACTACATTAAGATTACACAACTATATTAACAAAATAACAACTACAACTCCATAATTACAAGACTATATTTAAAATGCCACCGTATAAACATAATATGATTATCTTAACATAACATGATTATTCTTGGATTATATCTTCTTCACATTAACTATAAACCACCAGGCTGTTGTCTCATCATATCAGGCACCAACATGTTCAGGCTAAAGAGACAGAGGTTCATATAAAACAGGCTCTGAGCGGCCTGAGCGTGTTATGCTCTAACACTTTATATTTTAGGTGTGTCGTCAGCAAACACATGTTGAAAACCACAGATAGAAACATTTAAGAATAATAATATAGTCCTTAAAGCCAAAACTGCAGATGTGAATGTAAAGTTGTCTTCAGGGCCGATGACAGAGGGACGTTAAAAACACAGGAGGGCCTGTGGAGGGGATGAGCGCCCACAAACATGCAGCCATAACACCAGAGCAAATGAACAGGACACGCTGTGGGCTCCAACACCGCTGCTTAAAGGGGGTTTTACTGTCCGCAGGAAAACAGAGATCCAGCAGGCAGCACTCTTCTCTTATTATATTTTATCTTATCAGTCTCATATTAACCTTTATGGGGTTATGCCTCATGGAATATTAAATACATAAATATATCTATAACACTAATGCCTATGACACACTTAGATTCAGAGTAACTTTAAAATTCATCCATCAGTCCACTTGTTTTAGTCCCTGTCGCCCAGCCTTAGCTGTTACTATGACGACCAAAGACGCCAGTCATCAATTAACACGGTCACTCTTAAGGCTGGAACACCAGCTGGGAGAGCCTCTGTCCCCGGTGGTGGGCGTCCTTCAGGAGGGACTGACTAAACTCGTAGTCCCGGTCCTATGGAGGTTCAGAAGAACCGGACTAATGGGAGCTGGAGAGGTAGTCCCGGGTTTACTGCCGTTTGACCGAGTCTTGAGTCCTGAGTCAGGACTCCCGACCCAAACTGTTCTGATAATGTCGTTGCTCTGACTCTGGTGACCTGTGTCAAAGCAACACGTCTCTGTGGGTCATTCTGACCATAGCGACCAAACCAACCATAACACTAGCTCCGCACTGAGGTTAAATTTAACCCTGGCGCCGGGTCTAACCCAGTCCGTCCCAGAATGCAGCGCTGAGGGCGGGAGATAGCACGGTTCGCTCCCGGACTCTGCAGTGAGTTTGAATTGACCGTAAATGAAGCTGAATCTGAACGTGCTGTCGTGTTTTAATCCGACATGTTAGCTTTAGCCTCTTTGTTCGCCCCGGGGACTTTCCCCGCGGTTTGGACCGGGCTGTGCGCGCGGACAGTCCCCTGCGCTCAGCGGGCCGCCTGGCTGCAGCTGCCCCGGTAATGGCGCCCGTCCTCCGGCAGGAGTCACCACGTAGCTTCCGCTGGCACGCAGAGAGCAGCTCGAGACAAGCTAGCGTGACGCTTCTGCTTAAATGTGTAAATTACGACATAAATACGATAAAAAGACAGGAAATAATCCTGAAACAACTAAGACATCGAACATAAACTCACTCTGACACGTGCAGCGGATTATCGCTTCATTTAGGATAAAACTGCTAAATTCGTGAAAAAACGTCGAAAATTAATTCACAGGTGTAAAAACATTAAACTGAAATGGCGCTCGGGGCCGACCACCGAGGGTCTCTCCCTGTGCAGGCGTCTGTGTGCGGTGTTCGGGGCTGAGCGGGCTGGATGTTGTGCTGCTGCCCCAGAAGCCTTCACTGCGAAGCCGCCATGAATGTTCTGGTGACTCGGGGACAAACGACCAGAAAACCCCAGAAATCTGCTTGAAATTACGACTAACTACTCACCTCGAGATTCAGGCAGAAACCCGGGCTAATTCTGCACACCACTGTGGTTGTTTGGGTTATTTTGGGACTTTCCAAGTATATTTTTTTCAGCCGTAAACCCCGGGGAGTCAGGTCGAAACGAATCCGACAAAAGGAGCGTCTAGTTCGGTATGAAACTCCGCCCAGCGCCGCAGGGGGAGGACCTCCGGGGGAAAACATGAGGACAGAGGCGGAGGATGAAACCAGAGACAGCGGCCAAAACTCCAGCCAAGACCGCTTAAAATAGTTCACACGGAAAACGGCAGCATTCGGGAATATTTATCAAAAGCAGACATTAAGTTGGCGACATTAAAAACGGCCACGGCGCTCCTCTCGTGCTCCTCCTCTGACGGCAGCCTGCTCCACGGCTCCAGATGCTGAGCCGCGGACGGTGGAGGACCGGGGCCCGGCCGGCTGCCCGGAGCCATAGGCCCCGGACCAGAGAACCAAAGAGCGCAGAAAGTCCTCTGGTCCGCCGGCCTCTCCGCGCTCCCTCCCCGGCCTCACGGTGCGAATCGGCGGCTGGAGGCGGAGGTGTCGCCCGCACACACATGGCACCCTGCCCGCCGACGGCGCTCCGTGTGCCGGGTTTGAGCACCCGAGACTCCGCCGCCTCCCACCGAGGGCAGCGCCGACCCATCAATCAACCAATCACACAATCAATCAGCCAATTAACACCTCCGAGAGCCCTCACCTGCCCTACCCCAGGTGACAGGGCAGGTGGACCAGATCATTTACACTACAGAATAAGAGTTAAACACAAATACATATTTCTGATTAATTTACTGAACCTGACAGTTTAAGTACTCTGTCTTTAAAAGGCTGTTACCGACCCTTCATTGTTCTTTAAAATGCCCTCAGATACAACCCCTTTTGTGTGAAGTCCTCTTGAACATGTTTGGGAATATGTTCAATTAATACATTAATGAAATTATTATCAGCTGTTAGATATTACTTAAATTCTATAAATCATTTTTAAAATATACAATTATTAGATCAGTGTAGCCCCGCCCACTTCTGTAAATAAGGACAGGATTAGATGTTTCTGTTGGTTACACAGAAACATCCAGAAATCAATTAAAGTATTCATTAAATCAAAAGTACTCCTCGTGGATTCATGTTGGGTTTGGATATATGTTCATATGTATTTTATATATGTGTATATTTTATACGTATAGATATGTGTGTAGGTTCTTTGAGTATTTTATATTTTTATTTGTGTATATTTTATGAATGGATCTATACATGCTCAGGCCCAGAGTCAGACTTTGTCTCAGCTCTGCTTGGACTTGTAGTTATAATTTTAGTATTACAGTATAAATGGCTGAAATACTGCAGTATTCTCCCCATCCTCATCATTCATACAGTGCTTTAAAATGTCTTCTGACATGGAACTTGACAGAATCAATAAAAACTAGCTTGTTTGATTCCTCTCAGGTGTGGAGGTTTTGTCCTCGTGGTGGGTTAAAGGCAGGAGTGAGCAAACACTGTTACCTGGGCACTCCTGCACACTCAGGTGGGACCTGGATGGTTGTTCAGGTCTAGTTTGGACTCACTGAGGTGGAGAGACGTACCTGCAGCACCGTGCAGGGCAGAGGTTCAGGACCTGGACTGTTTGTTACCATGGCGACTGATACTGCCCACCTGAGTTTACCTGAGGGGATCAGGGTCCCTCTGTGATGTTTTAATATAATTATTCACAACAAACTGATTCTGTTTTTCTGTTGTTTTCCTTTTGTTTTCTGTTTTTTCTTTTTAATTTTATAGCTTTTATAATGTATGTATAATTTTGTTGGGCCTCAGGAAGAATAGCTGTAGCTGTGCTGCAGGTAACGGGGCTCCGAATAAACAATAAACAATAAACAATAAACAGTAAACAGAGGTATGAGGAGCAAACAGAAACACCTGATGACCGCCGAGGGGCAGCAGAGAGCACCAGCGCCGCCGTGTCCGTCAGCACCACAGAAGAAGAGTCCAGAGAAGAACCCGGAAGTGTTGGTGGTGACAGTGAAACGGATTAGCCTGATTAGCTCCCAGGCTAACTCCTCTGATATGACGGTTTTAAGCTGAACAGTAAGTCTGGTTTTATTCTCCCGCTGCTGTTGTTTCTGCGCAGACTCAGTCTGGAGGGTCATTCTGTCTCCGCACGAGCCCGAAACTCGCAGCCGTTAGCATGTAGCTTAGCATTAGCCCCTGTTAGCCGTTAGCTCAGAGTAGTTGAGATGAATCCAGCTGATTGGGGGAGTATAACGGGAGCAGACTGACGTCACACACCTGTTCGTCAGTTACGCCATCTGTGTGAGCGTCAGGCTGAACACCGACACCTGAGACAGGCTGTCTAACTTCACTGGAACAGCACACCTGTGAGCAGCAGGTGAGGCTGACAGACAGCACACCTGTCCACAGCTGCAGCTGTCCAGTGGGTGACAGGCTACCTGTGGAAGTGCTCAGTGGAAGCCCCGCCCCTTCTGTTACCTGCAGATGTGAAACATGAACGGCACACTGGGCTGGTCCTTCCAGTCAGTAATGGACACCTGTGTCTGCGATGTTTACCTGTGTCTGCGATGTTTACCTGTGTCTGCGATGTTTACCTGTGTCAGCGATGTTTACCTGTGTCTGCGATGTTTACCTGTGTCAGCGATGTTTACCTGTGTCTGCGATGTTTACCTGTGTAAGCGATGTTTACCTGTGTCTGCGATGTTTGGGCTGCATGTGTTTGATTTGATTGTTAAGACGTTGTGTCTCGTGTTGATTTGTTTTATACGTGTGTTGTGTCAGGCTTGTTTTGGTTGATTTGTCAGTTGATCTGGTGATTTGTAAGTTGATTTGGTCAGTTGATTTGGTAATTGATTTGGTCTGTTGATTTGGTAGTTGATTTGTCAGTTGATTTGGTTTGATTTGTCAGTGATGGTTTCCTGTATCAGCGATGTTTACCTGTGTCTGCGATGTTTACCTGTGTAAGCGATGGTTACCTGTGTCGGTGATGGTTTCCTGTATCAGCGATGTTTACCTGTGTCTGCGATGTTAACCTGTGTAAGCGATGTTTACCTGTGTCGGTGATGGTTAGCTGTCGGTGATGGTCATCTGTAACAGCGATGTTTAGCTGCCGGTGATGTTAACCGGTGTCAGTGACGCTTACCTGTGTCGGCGATGTTAACCTGTGTAAGCGATGTTTACCTGTGTAAGCGATGTTTACCTGTGTCGGTGATGGTTAGCTGTCGGTGATGGTCATCTATAACAGCGATGTTTAGCTCCCTGCGATGTTTACCTGTGTCAGTGACGCTTACCTGTGTCAGTGATGGTTACCTGTTGATGTGGGTTGGTTCAGTTGATTTGGTCATTTGATTTGGTCCAGTTGATTTGTTGATTTCCTGTATCAGCGATGGTTACCTGTGTCGGCGATGGTTAACTGTGTAAGCGATGGTTACCTGTGTCTGTGATGGTCATTGTGATTGTTTCCTGTGTAAGCGATGGTTACCTGTGATGGTGATGGTTACCTGTTGATTGTTTAATTTATCAGTTAATTTGTTGTTTTCTCAGTTGATTTGTTTGTTCGTTTGTCAGGCTTGTTTTGGTTGATTTGTCAGTTGATCTGGTGATTTGTAAGTTGATTTGGTCAGTTGATTTGGTAGTTGATTTGGTCTGTTGATTTGGTAGTTGATTTGTCAGTTGATTTGGTAGTTGATTTGTCAGTTGATTTGCCAGTTGATTTGGTCAGTTGATCAGTCAGTTGATTTGGTAGTTGATTTATCAGTTGATGTGGTAGTTGATTTGTCGGTTGATTTGGTAGTTGACTTTTCAGTTGATCTGTCAGTTGATCTGTGCAGTTGAATTGGTAGTTGATTTGTCAGTTGATTTGGTCAGTTGATTAGTCAGTTGATTTGGTAGTTGATTTGATCAGTTGATTTGGTAGTTGATTTGTCAGTTGATTTGGTAGTTGATTTGCCAGTTGATTTGCCAGTTGATTTGGTCAGTTGATTAGTCAGTTGATTTGGTAGTTGATTTACCAGTTGATTTCGTAGTTGATTTGTTGATTTGGTAGTTGATTTGTCAGTTGATTTGGTAGTTGATCTGTCAGTTGATCTGTACAGTTGAATTGGTAGTTGATTTGGTCAGTTGATTTGGTCAGTTGATTAGTCAGTTGATTTGGTCAGTTGATTTGGTAGTTGATGTGTCAGTTGATTTGGTAGTTGATGTGTCGGTTGATTTGGTAGTTGATTTGGTAGTTGATTTGGTCAGTTGATTTGGTAGTTGATCTGTACAGTTGAATTGGTAGTTGATTTGTCAGTTGATTTGGTCAGTTGATTTGTCAGTTGATTTGGTCATTTGATTTGGTAGTTGATTTGTCAGTTGAGCACTTAGTTGATTTCTCAGTAGATTTGGTCGTTGATTTCGTCAGTTGATTTGGTCATTTGATTTGGTAGTTGATTTGTCAGTTGAGCAGTGAGTTGATTTGTCAGTAGATTTGGTAGTTGATTTGGTAGTTGATTCGTAAGTTGATTTGGTAGTTGATTTGTCTGTTTATTTGGTCAATTGCTTTGGTTGTTTATTCGGTCAATTGATTTGGTTGTTTATTTGGTCAGTTGATTTGGTAGTTGATTTGGTAGTTGATTTGTCAGTTGAGCAGTGAGTTGATTTGTCAGTAGATTTGGTAGTTGATTTGGTAGTTGATTCGTCAGTTGATTTGGTAGTTGATTTGTCTGTTTATTTGGTCAGTTGATTTGTTTGTTGATAAGGTCAGTTGATTTGTTAGTTGATTTTGTCAGTTGATTTGGTCAGTTGATTTGGTAGTTGATTCGTCAGTTGATTTGGTAGTTGATTCGTCAGTTGATTTGGTAGTTGATTTGTCTGCTTATTTGGTCAGTTGATTTGGTTGTTGATTTGGTCAGTTGATTTGGTAGTTGATTCGTCAGTTGATTTGGTAGTTGATTCGTCAGTTGATTTGGTAGTTGATTTGTCTGCTTATTTGGTCAGTTGATTTGGTTGTTGATTTGGTCAGTTAATTTGTTAGTTGATTTTGTCAGTTGATTTGGTAGATGATTTGTCAGTTGAGCAGTTAGTTGATTTGTCAGTAGATTTGGTAGTTGATTCCGTCAGTTGATTTGTCTGTTTATTTGGTCAGTTGATTTGTTTGTTGATTTGGTCAGTTGATTTGGTAGTTGATTCGTCAGTTGATTTGGTAGTTGATTTGTCTGCTTATTTGGTCAGTTGATTTGGTTGTTGATTTGGTCAGTTAATTTGTTAGTTGATTTTGTCAGTTGATTTGGTAGATGATTTGTCAGTTGAGCAGTTAGTTGATTTGTCAGTAGATTTGGTAGTTGATTCCGTCAGTTGATTTGTCTGTTTATTTGGTCAGTTGATTTGGTCAGTTGATTTGTTTGTTATATGGTCAGTTGAGATGTTAGTTGATTTTGTCAGTTGATTTGGTAGTCGATTTGGTCAGTTGAGCACTTAGTTGATTTGTCAGTTGAGCACTTAGTTGATTTCTCAGTAGATTTGGTCGTTGATTTCGTCAGTTGATTTTGTCAGTTGATTTGGTAGTTGATTTGGTCAGTTGATTTGGTAGTTGATTCGTCAGTTGATTTGGTAGTTGATTCGTCAGTTGATTTGGTAGTTGATTTGTCTGCTTATTTGGTCAGTTGATTTGGTTGTTGATTTGGTCAGTTGATTTGGTAGTTGATTCGTCAGTTGATTTGGTAGTTGATTTGTCTGCCTATTTGGTCAGTTGATTTGGTTGTTGATTTGGTCAGTTAATTTGTTAGTTGATTTTGTCAGTTGATTTGTCAGTAGATTTGGTAGTTGATTCCGTCAGTTGATTTGTCTGTTTATTTGGTCTGTTGATTTGGTCAGTTGATTTGGTAGTTCATTCGTCAGTTGATTTGGTAGTTGATTTGTCTGCTTATTTGGTCAGTTGATTTGGTTGTTGATTTGGTCAGTTAATTTGTTAGTTGATTTTGTCAGTTGATTTGGTAGATGATTTGTCAGTTGAGCAGTTAGTTGATTTGTCAGTAGATTTGGTAGTTGATTCCATCAGTTGATTTGTCTGTTTATTTGGTCAGTTGATTTGTTTGTTATATGGTCAGTTGAGATGTTAGTTGATTTTGTCAGTTGATTTGGTAGTTGATTTGGTCAGTTGATTTGGTAGTTGATTCGTCAGTTGAGCACTTAGTTGATTTCTCAGTAGATTTGGTCGTTGATTTGGTCAGTTGATTTGTTAGTTGATTTGGTCAGTTGATTTGGTAGTTGATTTGTCAGTTGAGCACTTAGTTGATTTCTCAGTAGATTTGGTCGTTGATTTGGTCAGTTGATTTGTCAGTTGAGCACTTAGTTGATTTCTCAGTAGATTTGGTCGTTGATTTGGTCAGTTGATTTGGTCAGTTGATTTCGTAGTTGATTTGGTCAGTTGATTTGGTTTTTTGATTTGGTAGTTGATTTGTCAGTTGAGCAGTGAGTTGACTTGCCAGTAGATTTGGTAGTTGATTTGGTAGTTGATTCGTAAGTTGATTTGGTAGTTGATTTGTCTGTTTATTTGGTCAATTGATTTGGTTGTTTATTTGGTCAGTTGATTTGGTAGTTGATTTGGTAGTTGATTTGTCAGTTGAGCAGTGAGTTGATTTGTCAGTAGATTTGGTCAGTTGATTTGTTTGTTGATTAGGTCAGTTGATTTGTTAGTTGATTTTGTCAGTTGATTTGGTAGTTTATTTGGTCAGTTGATTTGGTAGTTGATTCGTCAGTTGATTTGGTAGTTGATTTGTCTGCTTATTTGGTCAGTTGATTTGGCTGTTGATTTGATCAGTCGATTTGGTAGTTGATTCGTCAGTTGATTTGGTAGTTGATTCGTCAGTTGATTTGGTAGTTGATTTGTCTGCTTATTTGGTCAGTTGATTTGGTTGTTGATTTTGTCAGTTGATTTGGTAGATGATTTGCCAGTTGAGCAGTTAGTTGATTTGTCAGTAGATTTGGTAGTTGATTCCGTCAGTCAATTTGTCTGTTTATTTGGTCAGTTGATTTGGTCAGTTGATTTGTTTGTTATATGGTCAGTTGAGATGTTAGTTGATTTTGTCAGTTGATTTGGTAGTTGATTTGGTCAGTTGATTTGGTAGTTGATTTGTCAGTTGAGCACTTAGTTGATTTCTCAGTAGATTTGGTCGTTAATTTGGTCAGTTGATTTCGTCAGTTGATTTGTTAGTTGATTTGGTCAGTTGATTTGTCTGTTTATTTGGTCAGTTGATTTGTTGATTTTTCATTTAATTTGTCAGCTGATGTGTTCATTGATATGTAAGTTGATTTGTCAGTTGTTTTCTTAGTTGATTTGTCAGTTGGTTTATCAGTTGAGTGTTTAATTTATCAGTTGATTTGTTAGTTCATTTGTTGTTTTGTTGGTTGATTTGTTAGTTGATTAGTCAGTTCATTTATTTAGTTGATTTGTCAGTTGATCTGTTGATTTGTTAGATGATTTGTCAGTTGATCTGGTGATTTGTCAGTTGATTTGTTAGTTGATTTGTTGATTTGTCAGTTGGTTTGTCAGTTGATTTAATTTATCAGGAATTTGTAAGTGGATTTGTTGTTTTTTTCTTGTTGATTTGATAATTCATTTGTCAGTTGTTTTGTTAGTTGATTTGTCAGTTCATTCGTTTAGTTGATTTGATAGTTGATTTGTCAGTTGAACTGTCAGTTGATTTGTTAGGTGATCTGTTGATTCGTCAGTTGATTTTTCAGTTAATTTGTTAGTTGATTCATTAGATGATTTGTTAGTTGATATGTTAAATTATTTCAGATGATTTGTCAGTTGATTTGTCAGTTGATTTATTAGTTGATACTTTAGATGATTTGTCAGTTGATTTGTCAGTTGATAACTTAGATGTTTTGTCAGTTGATTTATTAGTTGATTTATTAGATGATTTGTCAGTTGATTTGTTAGTTGATTTGGTAGTTGATTCGTCAGTTGATTTGGTAGTTGATTTGTCTGCTTATTTGGTCAGTTGATTTGGCTGTTGATTTGATCAGTTGATTTGTTAGTTGATTCATTAGATGATTTGTTAGTTGATATGTTAAATTATTTCAGATGATTTGTCAGTTGATTTGTCAGTTGATTTATTAGTTGATACTTTAGATGATTTGTCAGTTGATTTGTCAGTTGATAACTTAGATGTTTTGTCAGTTGATTTATTAGTTGATTTATTAGATGATTTGTCAGTTGATTTGTCAGTTGATTTATTAGTTGATACATTAGATGATTTGTCAGTTGATTTGTCAGATGATAACTTAGATGTTTTGCCAGTTGATTTATTAGTTGATTTATTAGATGATTTGTCAGTTGATTTGTTAGTTGATATGTAAGATGATTTGTCTGTTGATTTGTCAGTTGATCTATTAGATGATTTGTCAGTTGATTTGTCAGTTGATGTATAAGATGATTTGTCAGTTGATTTGTCAATTGATTTGTCCTTTCATTTATTAGATGATTTGTCAGTTGATTTGTCAGTTGATTTGGTCAGTTGATTTGTCAGTTGATGTGTCAGTTGATTTGTCGGTTTAATTTGTCAGTTGATTTGTCGGTTGATACATTAGATGATTTGTCAGTTGATTTGTCAGTTGATTTGTCAGTTGATTTATTCGTTGATACATTAGATGATTTGTCAGTTGATATGTTAGATGATTTGTCTGTTGATTTGTCAGTTGATTTATTAGATGATTTGTCAGTTGAATTGTCAGTTGATTTGTCCTTTGATTTATTAGATGATTTGTCAGTTGATTTGGTCAGTTGACTTATTAGATGATATGTCAGTTGATTTATCAGATGATTTGTCAGTTGATTTGGTCAGTTGATTTATTAGATGATATGTCAGTTGATTTGTCAGTTGATTTATTAGATGATATGTCAGTTGATTTGGTCAGTTGATTTATTAGATGATATGTCAGTTTATTTGTCAGATTATGTATTAGATGATATGTCAGTTGATTTGTCAGATTATTTATTAGATGATATGTCAGTTGGTATGTCAGTTGATTTATTAGATGATTTAGTCCATCCGTCTGTCTGTCAGAGAGACTCGTTCATTCAGACTGATTTAGTTTATTTTCACGTCTGTGTTATTTTCATGATGTTTCCATTAGTGTGTGGATGATGAAGCTCAGGTCCAATCGGCTGTCAGATCAGTCCCCTTACTCACTCTGATTGGCTAAAAGTGTTTTCACAGGTCAAACTGCCCAGCCCTACCTGTGTCTCTTTCTGCAGGTGTGATGTCGTTAATCTTTGCTGATTCATGAGTTAATCATGTCAGATCAGGAGTTATTAACCTGTTTTTATAATAATATTTCAATGTGATGACATCGCTGTGAAATCATCGCCATATGTCTGTGATTGGACTTCATGATGTTGACCTAAGCCCCGCCCCCCTGTGTGCAGGTGTGTGACCTGTATTGACGTCAGCAGGCGTTGCGGCGGCGATGGCTCTGATCGAAGGCGTGGGAGACGAGGTGACGCTGCTGTTTGGCTCTCTGCTGCTCCTCCTGGTGCTGCTGCTCGCTTGGATCTCAACCCGCACCGCCGAGCCCCCAGAACACCTGTTCACCTCTGCCACAGGCCCCGCCCCCTCGCTGAGTGCCAGCCCCGCCCCACACGAGACGCCTCTTACCTCCACCAACACCTCCTCCTCCCCGTCCAGCTCTGTGACTGACAGGTCCCTCGCAGAAGCTCCGCCCACCACCCTCGAGGATAAGGATGAGGAGGAAGGGAGGGGGGCGGAGTCAGATGGACGTGACGATGGCGTGAGGAACAGAGGAGGCGGGGCCGAAGCTTCATCCTCTCAGAGAAACATGGTGGTCAGACTGAAGTTTCTCAACGACACCGAGAGGACGGCGCAGGTGGGCCCACAGGACACCATCGGATACATCAAACGGTGAGAAGCACTGCAGTACTACTGCAATACTACATGCAATGTTACTGCAACACTTCTGCAATACTACAGCATAAATCCTGACATTTACAGCACTGATGCAGCATTATTACTGCTTTATTACAGTGTAGACCTTTGACCTTTACTGTCCCCCCTGACCCCTCTGTGACCTCTCCAGGACCTTCTTCGCGGGGCAGGAGCAGCAGGTGCGTCTCATCTATCAGGGTCAGCTGCTGCAGGACGACGCGCAGACGCTCGCCTCGCTGAACCTCGTCCATAACTGTGTGCTGCACTGTCACATCTCGCAGCACACCGCCCGGGGCACAGCGGGGGGGGCGCGGCCCGCCGACCAGGTGCAGGTGGCGCTGAACGTGGGCGGGCTGATGGTGCCTCTGCTGGTGCTCATGCTGTCCGTGCTGTGGTACTGTCAGATCCAGTACCGCCAGTTCTTCACGGCGCCGGCCACCGCCTCGCTGGTCGGCGTCACCATCTTCCTCAGCCTGGTGGCCTTCGGAGTCTACCGCCGCTAGCTGCTCTGTGATTGGCTGCCGTTGTGATGTCGGCGGCTGGGGCAGAGCTCCCTCTGTGACCTCTGACCTTCAGAGACGCTTCTAGAGTCCATGTTTGTTTTTCTGTTGCCATGACGACGGCGAGTGTGTCGAGGACTTGAGTTTTAATCTTAGATCACTTTCTGCGTAGGTTCCTCCTCTTCATCATCGTGCCTCTTTAGTCTGAGTGTGGACCCAGACCGGGTCGGGCCGGGTCAGAGGTCAGACCTGGTCAGGCCGGGTCAGAGGTCAGAGGTGAGAGTTTGAGTGAGAGAGAATCGTCTAAATGAGTCTGAGCTTTTCAAGAGACAAATTCTATTAAATCATTTATTTATCCTCCCGTGTCTCTGTCTTTGTCTCCATCACCTGGACGTCCCGCCTCACCGGGGGGGGGGGGCGGAGCCACATCCAAACCCTGCAGGTCAAACTGTATTTCATACACCTGCACGGCCACTTCTTTAGGTACACCTCTGCAGAGATGTTGGTCTGCGGCTCCATGGCAGCGCCACACAGCTGCTGAGCATCCCTGAGGAGAAGTTCCTGTTCTTGGCTCACAGGCGTGGCCCTGGATAACAAGCAGCAGCTGTACCTAATGAAGTGGCCATGGGTGTCCAGGGGAGTTGCACTGTAGTGTTTACTTCACAGTACCTCTGAGCTGAGACGTGTCTGAGGCAGAGAGCTAACCCTAACCCTCTGCTGTAGATCCAGTCCATCTTTATTCATACAGCAGCATGTGTGTTCAATATAAATGTGTCTGTGGCTGTGAAGAAAGGTTCTGTGGATGAATCATCAATAACAGCCACAGAGAGATCACTCTGATATTAGCATTAATATCTATGATGAGGACTGATACTGATCAATGTAACAGCAGCATGAGCTGACATTAAAACTCTTTAACTGGTTTCAAGTCTGAACAAACAAACAAACAGGCTGAGGCCTATATCAATAAGCTCGGTCAACTTCTCCCCGGTAACTCACATCTATCCAGGATTGATTAACCACAACAATGGTAATCAGGATAATCTACAGCATGACGCAGATTATCACCACGGTAACTCAACCCAGGATTGTCTCATCAAGAGCCGTGAACACGCACGTATAAGGGGAGGGGCCAGAGGCAGCTGACCAATCATGATCATGAGTGGAAAACACACTGGGGCCCAATCCCAAACCGTCCACTACACACTCTCCTTACCCATTACCCCTCCGTTTGTGCGTCCTCGTGGAGGGTCCGCCATATTAAGGGCCATCCCAAACCACGTAGTGCGGAGGGGGCGTGGACCGTTCAGCCCTTAAACAGCGAGTCTGCATCGATGCAGGCTTTCAACAACGTATGCAGGAAGTGCAACGTCTAAATGGAAGAGGAAGCAACATGAATGTAAGTGCCCAGGTGTCCATATGTTCCCCACACCTTTTGTCACACTAACAGGAAATCACATAATGCGTGGTTTTAAAAGATTAAACGAAACAAACAAATCATGCTGACGTTTGATATGATTGTGCAGCCCTGGCACCATAATAACCAAACTTGGAAACATTTATTTATTTCTTTGATTGGAATTGTCAGATGGTAATCGGATTGAAGGACATGTGGAATCAACTAAAATTATTTTAAAAAGACTGTAACATAGCTGAGGCTGTGACCCCCAGCAGCCAACAGCCATAGGGGCGTCTTTCATATATACATATATATATATATGTATATATAGTTAATGCTAACCTGTAGCATTAGCTTCAGTTCTATGTAAAACTATGGAAAGGATGATCACAAATAGACTAGTTTATGTCCTTGAAACAAATGGATTTTTTGTAAACTATCAAAATGGGTTGAGAGTAAGACGGAATACTACGGATTCAATTGCAATCTTAGATCAAGAAATAAGGAAAGCTGTTAAAAATAAAGAGTGTAATCCACTATGTGGAGGGAGGGTGTGCTAATTAAACTCCATGATGCTGGAATAAGAGGCAGAGTGTTTCACTGGATTAAGGACTTCCTCAACAACAGATCCATTCAAGTCAGAGTTGGAGGAGACCTGTCTGAGACTGTTAATATTGAAAATGGTACACCCCAAGGGTCAGTCATCAGTCCTGTACTTTTTAACGTAATGATAAATGATACTTTCCAAAAATATTCCTCAAAACTTTGGGAAATCTCTATTTGCTGATGATGGTGCCATTTGGAAAAGAGGGAGAAATGTTGAATATTTACTTTGCCAAATTCAAAAGATGATAGATCAGATTGTTCAGTGGATTTAGGATTTCCTCTTCTAACAGTTAATTTATGATTTTCGAGTATAAGAAGAAGATCCCTACATCTAATATTTCTCTGTATGGTTGTCCTCTTGAAAGAGTAAAAGTTTTTAAATTTCTGGGGGTATGGACAGATGAAAGGCTTACATGGAAATGTCATATAGATAAAGTAGTGAGTAAATGTGAAAAAGTAATTAATATCCTTCACAGTTTATCTGGAAGTGACTGGGGTGCAGAGAGGGACACTCTGCTCTTGATATATGGAGCTATGATAAGGTCTGTCCTAGACTATGGGCGTGAGATATTTGGGTCAGCAGCTAAATCTTTACTTTGTAGTTTAGATCGGGTCCAGGCCAAAGCCTTAAGAGTGTGCTGCGGAGCATCAGGACAACAACTATTCCTGTATTACTTGTAGAAATGGGAGAACTTCCTTTGAAAATACTGAGATACAAATTAAGGATCCATTACTGGAGTAAATTAAATGGATTAATCAACAGTTCTGGAGGAATGTATCTGCTGGAGGATGTGTGGGAATCTGTTGTCAAAGAAAGAAAATCAAACTTCTTCCATCAGATTAAACAGACAGCACTAAGGATGGGACTTGTTCAGGGTAGAGTGGGGAAAAATTCTTGGTCTTCTGGCTTCTTCCTGAGCCTGAGGTACACCTCCAGCTGCTGGAAATTGGTAAACGTGGAACCATTAGCACCGTAGCTAACTGTTTGAAGCAGTTTAATGAATTTAACATCATCTGCACAGATGGTTCAAGGGATCCAGAATCTGGGAGAACTGGACTGGGGGTATACCGTATACGTGGCCACAGGGGGGTTAAACAGAGCCTCCGGCCTTCTGATAATTTGTCTGTTTTCTCAGCAGAGTTACTGGGAAGTTTATGGGCCCTAGGATGGGTGGAAAAGAACAAGCCTCTGAAAAGTGTAGTACGCTCTGACTCTGCTGCTGCTTTGGAGGCTTTGAAGGACGGGGCATCAGGAGCCCGCCCAGATATCATTTGGGAAATATTAAGCTGTTTATTCAGGATCAAAAGATCAGGATGTCATGTGGTTTTTTTGTGGATTCCTGGCCTAACCCTAACCCTAACCCAGGAAGCACTAAAAAAAGAAACTATAGATATGCCCATCCTTATGGGTAGGAGTGAGTGCAATAGCATATGTAAGAAAAAACTGGAACTGCAGTGGCAGGAAGAGTGGAACACGAACCAGAGTGGCAGACATGTTTTCTCCATCCAGAGGTGGAGGGTGAGATCCAGACTGAGGCTGGGACACTGTGGACCGTGCAACAAATATAACAAAGGAGACAGCTGTTTAAAGAGCTTTCTGAATTAGGATGGTCGGTATTCTCTCTTAAGTCCATTTTTAGAGCCGATCAGAACAGTGAGGGCAGTACAAAGCAGTTTTAAAGTTCCTCCATACATCAGGTCTTTATGTGAAAATATAAAATAATAATAATTAATTGATCCAACCTGTGGAGGGCAGCATTACGCTCCCTTCCTTACAGCCTGCCGCGACATTATTAGAAGAAGAAGAAGACAGAATAAAGGGCGCTGATTGGCTGGCGGTCATTTAAAGACAGTATGGCGGCGGGGACGACAGGCAGGCGGGTGAAGGGAGCGTCGGTGTTTACCGACAGAGAGAGCCGCTCACGGTGCGGGTTTACCGACAGGGAGAGCCGCTCACGGTGCGGGTTTACCGACAGAGAGAGCCGCTCACGGTGCGGGTTTACCGGCAGAGAGAGCCGCTCACGGTGCGGGTTTACCGGCAGGGAGAGCCGCTCACGGTGCGGGTTTACCGACAGGGAGAGCCGCTCACGGTGCGGGTTTACCGGCAGGGAGAGCCGCTCACGGTGCGGGTTTACCGGCAGGGAGAGCCGCTCACGGTGCGGGTTTACCGACAGGGAGAGCCGCTCACGGTGCGGGTTTACCGGCAGGGAGAGCCGCTCACGGTGCGGGTTTAGAAGAGACGCTGGGACGAGGCAAGAGGATCCACGTTAGCAGAAGAGGCTAATGCTAGCAGCAGAAGCTAACTGCAGCCGAGCTTCAGGAGCGCGGAGCAGCGGCCCGGTGGTCCCGTTGAAGGTAACCGACACATCTCTTTCACCTGACGGGTCTGTTTGAGTGATTCTGCCGGCAACGGTGACGTTTATTCAGGTGACGCAGCGTGAAGACCCGATAACACGCTGGCGTCGACGCCATGTTGGTTGTGGCGGGAATGGAAACGGCGAGTCTGTTCACAAACTATACAAAAGTTTAAATTAACCAAACCATGCTAATGTTTAATTAAACCAAACTATACTAATGTTTAATTAAACCAAACTATACTAATGTTTAAATACACCAAACCATGCTAATGTTTAATTAAACCAAACTATACTAATGGTTAAGTGAACCAAACTATACTAATGTTTAATTAAACCAAACTATACTAATGTTTAATTAAACCAAACTATACTAATCTTTGAATCAATCAAATGTCTTGTCTCTGTTCTGTATGACTGTTTAAATGTTACTGCAGATTATCACCAGAATTCTCCCAAACAGGCCTGATTATAATTAAAATAGTAAAATGGTGATTATCTGTTAAAGCCACCAGTGTGGATTTTGTTGACCAGTTATTTTCTTAGTTTTTATCAACAACTGCTTCCCTTAAACTAATTTTCAAGGAAAACTAATTGAAACTACTATGAGGGCCTAAATATCAGCAGAGAAGTTTTCTGATCAGCCTGTCTGTCTCATGAAATTAGCCTCATTAACGTGCTTAAGTTAATTAATTAACTTTGTCAGGCCTTCAGCTGACCATCACCAACATTAAATCTGAAGTTTAACTGTTTGTTCTCTTCAGTCAAACTTTGATTTGTTTCCTCGGTGACTCGGTTTAGCCTGAAGAGTTTTCATTGTTTTAAAACGGTAAAACAAACATGAAGCTCTTAAACAGGAGGAGAGTCTCATGTGGGGAAAGCAAAGAAATCAAAATGAGTTTAAAAGGACTGGAGAGGACTGTCTGATGGGGAGGGGAGACTCACCTGTGCAGGCTTCCATGCTCAGGTATGATGCGAACACCTGGGCTCACCTTTGTGGTCTCACTACCTGGAAATGATGACACGAAAGGCCGACTGAAGCCCCGCCCCCTGCAGTCTGTTCACAGAGGGCGGGGCTGTGACATCACGGACTGAAGCGTAACCTGATCCAGGTGTCTTCATTGGTTCCTCCTGAGCCAAACGAGTCTGTCGTGTGTTCATTCTCTTCTCTGATTGGCTCTGACAGGATGGACTGCGGTGATGTCATAACCCGATAAGACCTGCTCTCTGATTGGCTCAGGCAGAACCAGGCTGTGATGTCGTCAGCAGGGTGCAGCAGGTGAGTCAATCCTCCAATCACGGAAGCATCACCATGGTGATGTGGGGTGGGCGGGGCTAAATGCCTGGGGGGAGATGATGTGAACAAAAGGCCGAATTGTAGCGCCCCCCGCAGGCAGCGTGTTCTCAGAGCGGGGGCGCCGTGACAAAGACGGACCGAAGCGTTCATCTGATCCTCGCCAGGTCGACACACCTGTGCTCTTCAGGTGTGTCTGTGGGTAAATCTGTTGGCCCTAGAGGTCACCAGGGTCACTCAGGTGTGATGGTTGACTAACGTGAGCTCCTCCCTTTCTTCAACACCGGAGCCCCCCAGGGCTGCGTCCTCAGTCCCTTCCTCTTCACACTGCACATCAGTCCTTCACCCATCACCTCATACGACAAATATTCAGACGTCACTGCAATCCTGGCCCTCTTCAATGACAGCCACTCCATCACTGCCTATCATAACACACACAATGGTGCACGGACAACTACCTCAACATCAACATAGGAAAAACAAAAGAACTGGTTTTCAACACACCCACCTCCAGTCTCAGTCCCATCACCATCAATGGTAACACAGTAGAACAGGTCAGCAAATTCAAATATCTCAGACTCACCCTGGACAATAATTTATCCTCTGACCACCACATCACTGACATCCATAAACGCTCACAGCAGAGGCTACACGCTATCCGCACACTCAGTGCACTCTCTGTGCCCCTCATCTTTTGTTATTACTGTACAACAGCATCATCCAGCCCATCCTGATGTTCTGTTCTCCTGCTTTCTATAACATGCTGTCTGTCTCCAACAAAAGTAAGCTCAATAAAATCACACACACAGCCTCAAAAATAATTCACACCCCCACACCCAGCATCTCAGAGCTTAATGAAAGAGCATTAGCACGCCTCAGTAGAACAATAGCGATGGACATAGAGCACCCTCTCAACATCCACTTTCAACCTCTGCCTCTGGCTGCAGGTACAGACTGAAATGGAGAAGAGCTCGCTTTAACAAGAGCTTTGTCCCATCTGCCATCTCCATCCTGAACAAGACAACCCACTGACCAACGGGTTGTAATGAAAAATGTGTGCTCTATGGTTTTCTATGTTTTTTTTGTATGGTTTTGCATGTGGTGTCTGTTTCCCTTACTGTATGTTTTTCTTGTTGTACATGCCCTTCTTGTTTGGCAGGCTGTGAAAATGAATTTCCCAATTGGGACAATAAAGTTATCTATCTAAAGTTATCTATCTAAAGTTATCCTTCTATCTTCCAGTGGGGGCGTGTCTCACCAGAGGACGTCCACCTGTCCATCAGCCTGGCTGCAGACGTGGACGACGGAGCTCGTCAAGATTTCACTGATTTAATATTTTAGGGAAAATAAATGTTTAAATCTCTGAAGGACGATGACATCCACAGAAATGTTTTTACTCTGTCTGAGGTGGAGGAAATCTGAAAGAGGATTTTTGGTTTTGTGGGTTCATGTGACGACGCTCGTTTGATTTTAGAGCCTCTTCAAATAAAAAACTGTTCCTCCAAAAATCAACAGTTCCTGTTTGTTTCCATCTGTGTTGATGTTTGAGATTCACCGTTCTGCTGTGATCAGAGATCAGTAGATTCAACATGTTCAGAGTTTTACTTTTATTTCCACAGTTAAAGGAAACATTTAACTCATCAGTTATGGTAAAACAGACACATGGAAGTCTCTAGAAAATCAGAGCTGCTACAGTTTTCATATAAAAACTGAATTACATTTATATAAAGTTTCTGAAACTATCAAATGTTAAAATGGTGATAGAAGATGCTTTAAAATTTGAAGTGAAGGTTCTAATGTCTCAGATATTAGACAAACTGAATCATGGACATACGGTTGGTTAAAAGTAAAGATGTAAAATGGTTAAAGCATCAGTGTTACAGACCGTCCTGTAGTTCAGTCGTCTATAAAGGAAAAGTTTTCACTTTAATCCACTGATTCTCTAAAAAATCTGATCTGGTTTTAGTCTTCAAAGATTTTCTGTGATTCCTTAAACTTCACGTTCATGCTCCAAAGATTCAGAAATAAGATGACAAACTGACCAAAGTCTGAAGCTGTGAGGAGTCATCAGAGGAATGATTATTAAATATTAGTGCTGTCAGACCATTAAAGTTAATCTAATCCCATTTTAATCTCATATCTGCTTAAAGTACCCAAATAAAGAATCTGAATTCTAGGATATAAAATTGTAGAGCAGGACTAATCACATGAATACACTAAGAAGTGAAGATTTGTAAATCCACATTTTTATTGGTGACTAAATAAAACCAAAGTCAGGGCAACTTGTCCAGAAAATTCTAAGCTCAATCAGGCAACTCAAATTACACTTTAAGTGTGTTTCATAAATCAAATTCAAAATAAGAAAAAGGTCGAGGACATCCAGCAAAACAATTAGACCTGATGCATTATTAAAGAATGTAGTACAAATATAGATAAATAAATTCAATAATAAAATAAGACTAAGTCTTAAATATGCCATTCCTGTTGTCACCTGGGCTTTGTTTGGTTTGACTAGAGACGCATGTGTGAAGTGACATGTGCCACTGCCATGTACGGGTCCTCCAGCTGGACAATATCAAAATGTTTGTGTGCTATGATTAATCTGTGATTAATTTTTATAACGCATTAATTTACAGTTTAGTCTAATTAATGCACTAAAGTGACAGCCCGAGTAAATATCAGTAAATAACCATCAGTCTGGGTCAGAGGTTATTTTCCTCTCAGCTGTGAACATGAATCTGTTTGACCTTTGACCTCTGCACAGAGGCTACAGGTCATCCACCTTTGACCTTTGAGGTAAGTTATTATGGAGAAACAGTAAATCATCAGATGGATTAAATATGAAGTAAAGTCAGTCAGTGAAACGTTCAGCTGAATCAGAGGAACAGGACAGGTGAGCACAGACAGGTGAGCGGGGACTGAGCCTGGACAGGTGAGCACAGACAGGTGAGCAGGGACTGAGCCTGGACAGGTGAGCACAGACAGGTGAGCAGGGACTGAGCCTGGACAGGTGAGCACAGACAGGTGAGCGGGGACTGAGCCTGGACAGGTGAGCACAGACAGGTGAGCAGGGACTGAGCCTGGACAGGTGAGCACAGACAGGTGAGCAGGGACTGAGCCTGGACAGGTGAGCACAGACAGGTGAGCAGGGACTGAGCCTGGACAGGTGAGCACAGACAGGTGAGCAGGGACTGAGCCTGGACAGGTGAGCACAGACAGGTGAGCAGGGACTGAGCCTGGACAGGTGAGCACAGACAGGTGAGCAGGGACTGAGCCTGGACAGGTGAGCAGGGACTGAGCCTGGACAGGCGAGCACAGACAGGTGAGCGGGGACTGAGCCTGGACAGGTGAGCACAGACAGGTGAGCGGGGACTGAGCCTGGACAGGTGAGCGGGGACTGAGCCTGGACAGGTGAGCAGGGACTGAGCCTGGACAGGTGAGCGGGGACTGAGCCTGGACAGGTGAGCACAGACAGGTGAGCAGGGACAGGTGAGCAGGGACTGAGCCTGGACAGGTGAGCACAGACAGGTGAGCGGGGACTGAGCCTCAGACCTTTAACAGGTGAGTTAATAGTTGGTGCTGCTTCAGTCAGTTTCAAACTTCAGGTGACTTTATTTAAATGTTTATCGCACACCTGCCCTGGAGTGACTGATCAGTTAGGACGTAACGGGGCATACCTCTGTGCTCTAATGTTTTCTTCTTATTCTGAGATCTTACCTGCTCACCAGGTAAGACCTGGAGAGCCTGATGACTCTGACACCTGAGGGCCCGGACAGGTGTGAAGGTCAGCTGAGACTCACTGTTCTCTGTATACACCTGATGGAGCTGCAGCACTGAGGTCATCAGGATCGTTTGATTCTTTTAAAAATGATGCAGCTGAACGTCTCAGCACACAGACTGACGGAGGAGAGCGGAGACAAGGACAGGATCAGGAACAAAGTGAAGTGGACTGAAGGAGGTCGGACTGTGAGACAGAGTCTTTGTTAAAGTCATGTGAGAACAGAAGTCAGAGCCTGTGGTGACCTTCATGGCTCTTTTTGACCCCTTCAGACTGTATTTATGATCATGTCACTGAGGGGAGCTCCTGATTCTCCTGAAGTTCAGAGACGTCCCTAATGTTCAGGACAGTCCCTGAAAATGTCCCAGAGTTTAATGCCTGGGAGTGGCCTGTGTTTCTCTGAGGTCTCTGTTTTTCTGGACTTGTTTTTGATTGTTTGTTTTTCCATCTGTGAGTCTCCCTGATCACCTCTCTGCTTCCCACCACAAAGCAGACACGAGTGTTTCAGGTAGTTTGTCCTGCACACCTGTTTCCAGGTCATCCACCTGATGTTCAGTCCACTGCCAATAAAAAACAGAATTCAGAAGGAGCTCAGATGATTCTGTCCCGCTGCAAACACAAATGTACATTTGACTGTAAGAAGAGGCAAAATGATGATTAATCCTTTTAGCCAGAATTAAATGTATTTCTGATGTTCCTGTTTGATCCATAATCATCTGCAGAGGATCAACAAAATCAAAGTTAGACTGTTCAGTGATAACAGAGCTATAAACAGCTTCACTTCTGTATAAAGAAAAGGATGTTGAAGTAAATAAAGAGACAAATAAGAACAAATGTCACTGTGAGACTGAAATGTAACATTGGGTGACATCAGGTAAAATGGGCCATTTAAGCTTTAGATGTCCCAGCCCCTCTGATTTTAAGAGCCAATGACAGCAAATGGTTTAAAATGGTTGACACAACTGTACTTGACAAGAAACAACAGATTTGATTGGTCTGTAGTTGTTATTGTGGGAGGATCTAAGATTCAAATCCACACTGCACCAGAAAACTGCATGGTGAGTTGACTGGCATAGGGATTTCTGATAAAAATGATAAGGATGATAACTCAATTTAAAAAACATGTATATATAAAATGTTTGATGCATAATATCTGTCTTGATGACACCTATTAGAAATAATGCTTAAAGTGTGGTATTTGGACATATTTTTTGAATATTGATGCTTTTGTTAGTGGCCCATTTTAGCTAAAATGGGCCACCCTTTTTATCAGTAACAAACGCACACATGCACATGTTTGGAGGGAATGGGGCCTATATGTGGCCTATTTGTGAAAAGGATGCATCTGCCTAAAAATAATGATATATCTTTTTAGTAACAATCCACTGACTTTATCTGCAGTGAGTATGTCAAGCAAGAAGCAAGTGAGAGGAAAAGAGTTTTGATTGTTTTATTGTTTTTATCAGTGTGTTTTATGCTGAAGTTCACATGGCCATGTGGGTTAAATACATTTGTGATGAGCAAATCAGCTGGTGTTCATTTATTCATTCATCATTTACTATGTAATTAATTGTCCTGATAATATGAAATTGTTCTAATAAAGTATGTTGCCATATTGACAGTTGTGTTACAATAAAAATTAATGACTGTCCCTTTGCAGCTGGACCGGCCCAACTTACCTGATAAGTGTCCCATTTTACCTGAACTCTGCTTGTGTAAAAAACTTGGCACAGCTGACCTATCGAGACCTGTAGGGCCTAAAAAAATATATTTACTGCATAATTCTAACACAAAATGTAAAGAAAACAACCATTATAAGCCATAAAACCACATTTTAATAGAATACGTTGTTTTTTGCCTGAAGTGCCTGAAGCTATTTACCAAAAAGTGGCCCAATTTAGCTGATATCACCCTAGATGAAAATCCAAACAGACTTTATGTAAACTTCTTTAAAAATGTCCAGAGCTAACTCAACAAACACATTTAACTCGGAGTAAACATATAAATAAATGTTTCTCCATTTTACGGAAGCCCTAAAAGGTCACGTTTTTTTAGCACCGTTTTCTCACGATAACGACTTAATTTCAGTCGTTTTCCTGAGATCTCGAGTTTTTTATGTCGTTATCTCGGGATAATAAAGCTTGTTTTCTCGACATCTCGACATAATTAAGTCATCACGGGATAACGACATAAATAACTCGAGATCTCGGGAAAACAACTTAAATTATGTCGTTATCACGAGAAAACCGTGCTAAAAAAACTTGGGAAACCCATGACCTTTTAGGGCTTCCATACCATTTCATCGTAACACCTGTTAATTCTTTTTTTTATCACCGAGCTGGAAATGTGTCCTGATGTTTTTGTCACCTGTAAAGATGAGGGTTCATAAACGAACTCCTGTCGAGCTAACCTCAGTCCTCCTTATAAACACTGGGACATGTTAAACACTGGGACATGATAAACACTGGGACATGTTAAACACTGGGACATGATAAACACTGGGACATGATAAACACCGGGACATGATAAACACCGGGACATGTTAAACACTGGGACATGATAAACACTGGGACATGTTAAACACTGGGACATGATAAACACTGGGACATGATAAACACTGGGACATGATAAACACCGGGACATGATAAACACCGGGACATGATAAACACCGGGACATGTTAAACACCGGGACATGATAAACACCGGGACATGATAAACACCGGGACATGTTAAACACCGGGACATGATAAACACCGGGACATGATAAACACCGGGACATGTTAAACACCGGGACATGTTAAACACCGGGACATGATAAACACCGGGACATGTTAAACACCGGGACATGATAAACACCGGGACATGTTAAACACCGGGACATGATAAACACCGGGACATGATAAACACCGGGACATGTTAAACACCGGGACATGTTAAACACCGGGACATGATAAACACCGGGACATGATAAACACCGGGACATGATAAACACCGGGACATGATAAACACCGGGACATGATAAACACCGGGACATGATAAACACCGGGACATGATAAACACCGGGACATGATAAACACCGGGACATGTTAAACACCGGGACATGATAAACACCGGGACATGATAAACACCGGGACATGATAAACACCGGGACATGTTAAACACCGGGACATGATAAACACCGGGACATGTTAAACTCTGGGACATGTTAAACTCTGGGACATGATAAACACCGGGACATGATAAACACCGGGACATGATAAACACCGGGACATGATAAACACCGGGACATGTTAAACACCGGGACATGTTAAACACCGGGACATGATAAACACCGGGACATGATAAACACCGGGACATGATAAACACCGGGACATGTTAAACACCGGGACATGTTAAACACCGGGACATGTTAAACTCTGGGACATGATAAACACCGGGACATGATAAACACCGGGACATGATAAACACCGGGACATGGTAAACACCGGGACATGGTAAACACCGGGACATGATAAACACCGGGACATGGTAAACACCGGGACATGATAAACACCGGGACATGATAAACACCGGGACATGTTAAACACCGGGACATGATAAACACCGGGACATGATAAACACTGGGACATGATAAACACTGGGACATGATAAAACGAGGCGCAGTCTGGTCACCTGTCCTCCAGTGTGCACACTTTCCTGTCTTTCCCAAGTGAAACTTTTCCCTTTTGGGCAGAAGAAGAAGAAGTGTGCAGCTGACCCTCTCTGGCTCCGCAGAAGAAGAAGTTGCCGCCGCCGGCCGCCGCTGACAGCAATAACCGGCGGGATGGACACCGACACAGCCTCCCCGGTAAACCCACCGAGCAAACCGCAGCTCCGACCGTCACAGAGCGGACTCTGAGCAGGCTAACGCAGCTAGCACGGGAGAAGCTACGCTAGCCAGGCTAGCATGTACTGCAGTGGGAGGAGACCGTCCGCCAAACTCCGTCTGAAAAACCGTGAAAGCACGAATCGCTGTCCTGACCCCGACCTGCTCACCCAAACTGAACCAAGCTCGACGATGTCAGTCAGGACAACACGGCGATCAATTCGGCTTCATGAACAGACCAGATATGTTTCAAATTAAAGCTGGAGATCAGTGTTTGCTCAGTTTGTGTCGAGCTTCAATGTGCGCTCTAAAAGGTCAAATAGAGCTACAAAAGTAAATTTATATGAGTGTAGTTACAGCCAAATTGAAGGTTTAATGTAACCTAACACATTAAATAAGCAGCTGTACATTGAAATATGGTTATATTTCATGGATCTAACAGTGACTATAAAAAGGTAAAATTGTGAATGAGATTTGGTGAAGGTTCAGTCCTGGTGAGACTTGGTGTGTTTTCAGCCTCTCATGTACCAAAATCAGAGAGAATAGGGCAGGATAATATCATACTCTGACTATATTCCTCTAATGAAGATAATCAGTCATGGCTGTTGTCACATTACAGATACAATAAACTTTAATATGACTTCAGTAAAATAAGTAGGGGTGCACGGCATTATCGTTTAAGTCTTGACAAAAAAACAAACTGATAATGGCAATGCTGGCTTTATCAGCAAGCGTCCATCAGTGTTTACCTAAATGACTCTGCACCGTTACCTGTCTGAGAGCACAGCTGCAGGTGAAGTCCCGACACCTGGGGCTGAGTTATTAGGTAAATGTCAGGTACGCCGTCAGACTCTCCAGATACAAAAACTGTGGACAAACTTCTGAACATCGAGGCGACGTGTTATGTTAGAAGATTTAATTGATACCTGAGTTGAATGTAGCATCTCAGGACCCTGTCTAAGACTCTCATGACACAGGAGCATCCCTGACGGATTTGATTAGTGTTTTTTTAATAATTAAAATGCTCTCATTATTACACAGGGAGAGGCCGAGGAGTTCCACATCAAGATGGAGCCAGAAGACGAGGTGGAGATCCAGTCCTATCAGCTCCTCAAGAGGCTGTCCGTCAAACTGACTGACTGCAGGCTGCTGCTGAAGGGGCGGGACTTCCTTTTTCTCAGTAAGGCCTCAGAAAAGAGACTCGAATGATGGTGCGTTCCAGTTGTAGTCGGAATTTCCAAGTTCCAAGTACAAAATTTTAACTGGAACGCCCTCGAGGTCGGAATTTCCTACTGGGAGTTGACAAAGATGGATGCCCCCGGTGTTAACAGTTATTAAGCTCCTGTAATAATCCATTTATTTGCACTTCTGACTGGGGTGTGTCGCACTAAATCAGATGTATACACAGTGTTGTTTGACCTATATTTATAGAAATGCTGCCATAGTGATATTTACATCTTCATGTGGTATTTGGGAACAAAAACGCAGGCCGTGCTAACAGTAGTATGGTAGATCAGAATATTTCTTTCTGACTTTGTAACTGGAACGCTGATAACTCTGAGTTCAATGGAACGCACCTTTTACATCAGAGGTGGGCAGCTCTCTGAGTGTGTCAGTTTAAATGAGTAAAACAGCTGATTCATGGATGAATCCTGACCAGATCTGCCATGAAATGGTCATATGATGTGATTGACATGGGAACAGAGCAACAGCGTGACCTGACAGACGGGACAGTCGTGTGCTTTATAAACTCAGTAATACTTTAACGAGTGACAGGCTGAGATTCACTCAGTCGGAGAGGTTTCCCTGCTGACTTACTCAGGCTGATGTTTAACTCATTTAAATGAAGCTGCAGATGTCGCTCATACTGAAGGTGTGGCTGTAACGGTCCAGACTAACGCTGTCCGTCTCCGCCCGCAGACGACCACCCTCAGCTCGGCCAGCTCCAGTCCAGACGCTACAACCTGGCCAACACGGGCAGGAAGATGGTCTACTGCTTCCAGTGTGACAAAGGCTTCTACAAGAAGTCCCACCTGGACGCTCACCTGATGACCCACCGAGGACACGCCCTTAACCAGTGCTGGCAGTGCGGGAAGACCTACCCGACCCTGATGAGCCTGGTGCTGCACCAGCAGGTCCACGAGCGCGCTGCGCCGTACCGCTGCTCGCACTGCGACCGCACCTTCGCCCTGAAGAGGGACCTGAAGACCCACCACCGCACGCACTCCGGCACCAAACCCTTCAAGTGCTGGTTCTGTGGGGACGGATTCAGCAAGCGGGACCAGCTGTCAGATCACCTGCAGGTCCACGACGGGGAGAAGAGCTATCACTGCGACGTGTGCGGTAAGATGTTCGTGTCCCACCAGGGCTTCAGCTTCCACCTGCGCTCCCACAGCGGCCGGCAGCAGCTGCCCTGCATCGTCTGCAGCAAGACCTTCAGCAACCCGCAGAGCCTGAAGGTGCACATGGTCACGCACTCGGACTCAAAGCCGCACAAGTGCCCCACCTGCGGTAAAGGCTTCAAGCTGCTGGGGGGGCTGCGCACCCACCAGAGGACCCACGACGCGCTGCGGGACTACCGCTGCCCCGAGTGCGGCAAGAGCTTCTCCAGCCTGCAGGGCCTGAAGCTGCACAACCGCACGCACACCGGACTCAAGCCCTACGAGTGCTCCGAGTGCGGCAAGAGGTTCACCCAGTCACCCCACCTCAAGGCCCACATGGTGACGCACACCGGCGAGAGGCCGTTCCTCTGCACCACCTGTGGGAAGAGGTTCACCCAGTCATCCCACCTGAGGTCGCACATCACGCTCTTCCATGTGGGCGAGAAGCCGTTCTCCTGCGACGACTGCGGCAAAAGCTTCACCATCGCCCACTACCTGAAGATGCACCGCCTGAGCCACACCAAGGAGAAGCTGTACCAGTGCTCGTACTGCGAGAAGGCCTTCTCCTACCACAACTCCTGGAGGGCCCACGAGCGCATCCACACGGGCGAGCGGCCCTTCAGCTGCCGGGACTGCGGCCGGAGCTTCACCACGTCAGGCTCGCTGCTGAACCACCAGCGGCACCGGCACACCAAAGAGAAGAGCCACTACTGCTTCACCTGCGGCGAGTTCTTCTACACCAACACCATGCTGCGCGTGCACCAGCTCGACCACACGGGCGAGCGGCCGCACGCCTGCGACTGTGGCAAGACCTTCAAGACCAAAGCTGTGCTGCGCCTCCACTTGAAGAGGTTCATCCAGCACCGGGCGGCCCAGTGAGCCCGGCCACACTGTGGGGGGAGGGGCGGGGCTTGGAGACGTGCGGGGGCGACCACAGCGAGGCCCCGCCCCCAAAAACCAGGAACCTGCAAAGACTGGACTGGGACAGAACCACAAACCTGTGCCCGGTCTTGACAGAAGTCCACCTGAGGGGAGAGGTCAAAGGCCAGAGACCCAGAGAGAAACCCAGCTGACCTTCACTTAGCTCCGGTCTCAGGAGCTCTGCTGCCGTCTCCTCTGATGTTTTAAACTGTTCTTTAGTTTTTCACCTCTCCGCCAGCTCCAGGTGAGAAGTGACCAATCAGAGACACTGCTGATCTCTGATTGGTCGATGGGTTTGATGGTGACCTGACAGACAGGAAGTACCTCCAGGTATTTCTGTGAAGCAGGTCTTGACCTGGATGTGGTCTCTTTCGCTCTCAGGGCAGATTCGTGTTGGTGGTGCAGTTCACACAGAGACGACCACGCGACTGTGACGGTTTGGGACGTTCGTTTATCTTCATCATCGTCTTCATCATCTTCATCTCCTCAGACTGAACCCTGCTGTCCTCCTCTGATCACAGATCTTTGACTGGACTCTCGGTTTATTTCAGTGTAGCTTTGTCGTTTTCTTCGAGTCCTGATGATGACTCTCCGTCCTCTCGTTATTCCCGTCTCCCGTCTTGTCAGCTCCGCCTGGCTCCTGGAGCTTTCTCGCTGGTCTTTAAGTTCAAAGTTCAGAGATGATTTTGTTCATTCCTTAAACCCAAAGCTGCTTTTTCTGAGACTGTAATTGTTTTCTTTTTTTTTAAATCTCAGCTGATGTTTGCCTGATCACGAGACAGGACGCTCAAACTGACTGATGAAATACGAGGTGATTTTTTTATGTTCTTGCTCAGAAACTTTAGGTGTGAATCTGACTGAATGTAAAGAGCTGTAACACTAAAGAATGTCCATTAAATTAAGAGTAAAGAGCCGACAGTGGATCAGAACAAATAAAGGAACGTTACACAAACTTCTCTGTCCTGCCCTTTTCATCTAAAGTCTCAGCCTGTGTCTGTTTCTCTTCATCAGCAGGAAATCAAGACACCTCAGTGCAAAATGTGTTTTGTTTTTGTTTTCGTACGTCTGTGCTGAGAGGAACTCTGTTCATGTGACACCTGTGAAGACTTCAGGGGGGTACTTTAAACTTAAAATGTAATAGAATATAAATATAATGCTTATAAAATATATATTATACTATATAATCCTTATAGACTGTGTCATTTTGATGGATATTGATCACATAATTATAAAACAATCACTCCACATTCTATCATCGTCTGTTAAAGATTTTAACACAGTCATTCTGAACAGGGAAGAACATGTCAGTTATTAATATGAGTATACAAAAATACAAATACCTTAAACAAATAATGATGACATGATGGGGTAAAGGACATTGTGGGAGTCAATGATTATATCTGAAATTAAAACTGGATTATTTTCCCAGCTCTAGTTTATACAAAACCCAAAACCAGTGAAGTTGGCACGTTGTGTAAATCATAAATAAAAACAGAATACAATGATTTACAAATCCTTTTCAACTTATATTCAATTGAATACACTGCAAAGACAAGATATTTAATGTTTGAACTGAGAAACTTTATTTTCTTTTGCAAATAATCATCAACTTAGAATTTAATGGCAGCAACACATTGCAAAAAAGTTGTCACAGGGTCATTTTTACCACTGTGTTACATCACCTTTCCTTTTAACAACACTCAGTAAACGTTTGGGAACTGAGGAGACCAATTTTTGAAGCTTTTCAGGTGGAATTCTTTCCCATTCTTGCTTGATGTACAGCTTAAGTTGTTCAACAGTCCGGGGTCTCCGTTGTTGTATTTTACGCTTCATAATGCTCCACACATTTTCAATGGGGGACAGGTCTGGACTACAGGCAGGCCAGTCTAGTACCTGCACTCTTTTACTCTGGCCACGCTGTTGTAACACGTGCAGAATGTGGCTTGGCATTGTCTTGCTGAAATAAGCAGGGGCGTCCATGAAAAAGACGTTGCTTGGATGGCAACATATGTTGCTCCAAAACCTGTATGTACCTTTCAGCATTAATGGTGCCTTCACAGATGTGTAAGTTACCCATGCCTTGGGCACTAATACACTCCCATACCATCACAGATGCTGGCTTTTGAACTTTGCTCCTATAACAGTCCGGATGGTTCTTTTCCTCTTTGGTCCGGAGGACACGACGACCACAGTTTCCAAAAACAATTGTAAATGTGGACTGGTCAGACCACAGAACACTTTTCCTCTTTGCATCAGTCCATCTTAGATGAGCTCGGCCCAGTGAAGCCGGTGGTGTTTCTGGGTGTTGTTGATAAATGGCTTTGGCTTTGCATAGTAGAGTTTTAACTTGCACTTACAGATGTAGACGAGCTGTAGTTACTGACAGTGGTTTTCTGAAGTGTTCCTGAGCCCATGTGGTGATATCCTTTACACAGTGATGCCGGTTTTTGATGCAGTACCGCCTGAAATTGAAAGGTCACGGGCATTCAATGTTGGTTTTGGGCCTTGCTGCTTCCGTGCAGTAATTTCTCCAGATTCTCTGAACCTTTTGATGATATTACGGACCGTAGATGATGAAATCCCTAAATTCCTTGCAATAGCTGGTTGAGAAATGTTGTTCTTAAACTGTTGGACAATTTGCTCACACATTTGTTCACAAAGTGGTGACCCTCGCCCCATCCTTGTTTGTGAATGACTGAGCATTTCAGGGAAGCTGCTTTTATACCCAATCATGGCACCCACCTGTTCCCAATTAGCCTGTTCACCTGTGGGATGTTCCAAATAAGTGTTTGATGAGCATTCCTCAACTTTCTCAGTCTTTTTTGACACTTGTGCAGCTTTTTTGAAACATGTTGCAGGCATCAAATTCCAAATGAGCTAATATTTGCAAAAGAAAACAAAGTTTACCAGTTTGAACGTTAAGTATCTTGTCTTTGCTGTGTATTCAATTGAATATAAGTTGAAAAGGATTTGGAAATCATTGTATTCCATTTTTATTTACGATTTACACAACGGGCCAGCTTCACTGGTTTTGGGGTTTGTAGTTTATGTTTTTGAAATCTAAATAACTGAACCGTACCAACAGACGTAAAGCTGGCATACTCATACAGGAACATGTCATCTTTATTTCCACATTAATTTGTTCTAGTGTCTTATTGCTGTTTAATTTGTGGCTAGATTATTTAGTTATTCATATTTATGCCTAAGGATTCATCAATAGGACACACTGAATACAGTAGATAATCAAATTTGAACATGATCAGAGGCAGGATTAAGTACTCATCAGGACTGACAGGGTCACTTATCCAGACTGTGAGGTCCTTTATAAACATTCAAACATATTTAATAGACAAATCAAGATCCTGATGGTTGAGCTTTACATTATGATTCTGAATGGTCAGAGTTAAAACATAAAGATCACTGGACAGATTATTTATTCATTGTTGATTAATAAGAGAAATATCAGTAAACCATACTTTATATGTTATATATATACATATCTATATATATATATATATATATATATATATATATATATATATATATATATATATATATATATATATACATGTATGTATAGATAGATAGATATATCTATGTTTATCTACATCTATATGTGTGTATCCTACATATTTTGTTCCTCTGTTTTTGTCTGAAGACCTCTGATGAGCTTAGATGAGGAGACAGACACTCGACCTGCTGGGTCACAGTCAGCAGAGCCTTCCAGAACCAACAAGGAGGAGGAGCAGGAGGAGGAGGAGGAGGAGCAGGAGGAGGAAGAGCAGATGGGGCAGGAGGAGGAGAAGGAGGAGGAGTGCTGTGGGCGGCCATCGGTGCGTCAGTCAAACACAGAACATCAGATTAGTTTATTGAAATACCCTCATAGACACTCAACTCTGTGTGTGTGTGTTCGTTTGTGTGTGTGTGTGTGTGTTTGTGTGTGTGTGTGTGTGTGTTCGTTTGTGTGTGTGTGTGTGTGTGTGTGTTTGTGTGTGTGTGCAGCCTTCTCTCTGTTCAGCAGCTCTGAAGAGGACCAGAGGAAAGCCAGAGGACAACCTGATGAAGGCCAAGGTGGGCGCTGCTGACAGGTGACAGGTGTTAGTAGCTCTGACCTGTCTAAGGGGGAGGGGGGTTGTTTACAGATCATCCTATTAGCACACTGAAGGTTTTCTGCTGTCAGCTGACACGCTGGCATTATGATGTCATAAGGTAATGATGTCATAACCACAGCTCTGTCTTTCAGCTCTCAGCTACATGCATCTATATTCTTCCATATATATACAGCCATCAACACAGCCAGGTAACACCTACAGCCAGGTAACACCTGCAGCCAGGTAACACCTGCAGCCAGGTAACACCTGCAGCCAGGTAACACCTACAGCCAGGTAACACCTACAGCCAGGTAACACCTACAGCCAGGTAACACCTGCAGCCAGGTAACACCTACAGCCAGGTAACACCTGCAGCCAGGTAACACCTACAGCCAGGTAACACCTACAGCCAGGTAACACCTACAGCCAGGTAACACCTGCAGCCAGGTAACACACCTGCAGCCAGGTAACACCTACAGCCAGAGCCAGGTAACACCTACAGCCAGGTAACATTACAGCCAGGTAACACCTGCAGCCAGGTAACACCTGCAGCCAGGTAACACCTACAGCCAGGTAACACTTACAGCCAGGTATCACCTGCAGCCAGGTAACACCTGCAGCCAGGTAACACCTGCAGCCAGGTAACACCTGCAGCCAGGTAACAGTGGTTTACAGCCAGGTAACACCTGCAGCCAGGTAACACCTGCAGCCAGGTAACACCTGCAGCCAGGTAACACCTGCAGCCAGGTTATACTTACAGCCAGGTAACACTAACAGCCAGGTTACACCTACAGCCATGTAACACCTGCAGCCAGGTAACACTTATGGCCAGGTTACACTTACAGCCAGGTAACACTTACAGCCAGGTAACACCTGCAGCCAGGCCACACTTACAGCCAGCCAGTAACACCTACAGCCAGGTAACACCTGCAGCCAGGTAACACCTAACAGCCAGGTAACACCAGCCACCTACAGCCAGGTAACACCTGCAGCCAGGTAACACCTGCAGCCAGGTAACACCTACAGCCAGGTAACACCTACAGCCAGGTAACACCTACAGCCAGGTAACACCTGCAGCCAGGTAACACCTGCAGCCAGGTAACACCTACAGCCAGGTAACACCTGCAGCCAGGTAACACCTACAGCCAGGTAACACTTACAGCCAGGTAACACCTACAGCCAGGTAACACCTGCAGCCAGGTAACACCTGCAGCCAGGCCACACTTACAGCCAGGTAACACCTGCAGCCAGGTAACACCTGCAGCCAGGTAACACTTATGGCCCGGTTACATTTACAGCCAGGTAACACCTGCAGCCAGGTAACACATGCAGCCAGGTAACACCTACAGCCCGGTAACAAATGCAGCCAGGTTACACCTGCAGCCAGGTAACACTTACAGCCAGGTAACACTTACAGCCAGGTAACACATGCAGCCAGGTAACACTTACAGCCAGGTAACACCTGCAGCCAGGTAACACCTGCAGCCAGGTAACACCTACAGACAGGTAACACTTACAGCCAGGTAACACCTGCAGCCAGGTAACACCTGCAGCCAGGTAACACCTACAGACAGGTAACACTTACAGCCAGGTAACACTTACAGCCAGGTAACACTTACTGCCAGGTAACACCTGCAGCCAGGAAACGCTAACAGCCAGGCCACACCTACAGCCATGTAACACCTGCAGCCAGGTTACACTTACAGCCAGGTAACACTTACAGCCAGGTTACACTTACAGCCAGGTAACACTTACAGCCAGGTAACACCTGCAGCCAGGTAACACTTACAGCCAGGTTACACTTACAGCCAGGTAACACCTGCAGCCAGGTAACACTTACAGCCAGGTAACACCTGCAGCCAGGTAACACATGCAGCCAGGTAACACCTACAGCCAGGTAACACTTACTGCCAGGTAACACTAACAGCCAGGTTACACCTGCAGCCAGGTAACACCTACAGCCAGGTTACACTTACAGCCAGGCCACACCTGCAGCCAGGTAACACCTACAGCCAGGTAACACTAACAGCCAGGTAACACTTACAGCCAGGTAACACCTACAGCCAGGCCACACCTGCAGTCAGGTAACACCTACAGCCAGGTAACACCTGCAGCCAGGTAACACCTGCAGCCAGGTAAAACCTACAGCCAGGTAACACCTGCAGCCAGGTAACACTTACAGCCAGGAAACACTTACAGCCAGGCCACACCTGCAGCCAGGTAACACCTGCAGCCAGGTAACACCTACAGCCAGGTAACACTAACAGCCAGGCCACACCTGCAGCCAGGTAACACCTACAGCCAGGAAACACTAACAGCCAGGCCACACCTACAGCCATGTAACACCTGCAGCCAGGTAACACTTATGGCCAGGTTACAGTTACAGCCAGGTAACACTTACAGCCAGGTAACACATGCAGCCAGGTAACACTTACAGCCAGGTAACACTTACAGCCAGGTAACACCTGCAGCCAGGTAACACCTGCAGCCAGGTAACACCTACAGACAGGTAACACCTACAGCCAGGTAACACTTACAGCCAGGTAACACCTACAGCCAGGTAACACTTACAGCCAGGTAACACTAACAGCCAGGCCACACCTGCAGTCAGGTAACACCTACAGCCAGGTAACACTTACAGCCAGGTAACACTAACAGCCAGGCCACACCTGCAGCCAGGTAACACCTGCAGCCAGGTAACACCTAACAGCCAGGCCGGTTACATTTACAGCCAGGTAACACCTGCAGCCAGGTAACACAGCCAGGCCACACCTACAGCCAGGTAACACCTGCAGCCAGGTAACACCTGCAGCCAGGTTATACTTACAGCCAGGTAACACTAACAGCCAGGTTACACCTACAGCCATGTAACACCTGCAGCCAGGTTAACACCAGGCCACACCTGCAGCAGGTAACACCTGCAGCCAGGTAACACCTACAGCCAGGTAACACTAACAGCCAGGGTAACACTTACAGCCAGGTAACACCTACAGCCAGGCCACACCTGCAGTCAGGTAACACCTACAGCCAGGTAACACCTGCAGCCAGGTAACACCTGCAGCCAGGTAACACCTGCAGCCAGGTAACACTTACATTTACAGCCAGGTAACACCTGCAGCCAGGTAACACCTGCACAGCCAGGAAACACTTACAGCCAGGTAACACCTGCAGCCAGGTAACACCTGCAGCCAGGTAACACCTACAGCCAGGTAACACTAACAGCCAGGTAACACCTGCAGCCAGGTAACACCTACAGCCAGGTAACACCTGCAGCCAGGCCACACCTTACAGCCAGGTAACACCTGCAGCCAGGTAACACTTATACAGCCAGGTTACAGTTACAGCCAGGTAACACCTGCAGCCAGGTAACACACAGCCAGGCCACACCTACAGCCATGTAACACCTGCAGCCAGGTAACACCTGCAGCCAGGTAACACTTACAGCCAGGTTACACTTACAGCCAGGTAACACCTGCAGCCAGGTAACACTTACAGCCAGGTAACACCTGCAGCCAGGTAACACCTGCAGCCAGGTAACACCTACAGCCAGGTAACACCTACAGCCAGGTAACACCTACAGCCAGGTAACACCTGCAGCCAGGTAACACCTACAGCCAGGTAACACCTACAGCCAGGCCACACTTACAGCCAGGTAACACTTACAGCCAGGTATCACATACAGCCAGGTAACACTTACTGCAGCCAGGTAACACCTGCAGCCAGGTAACACCTGCAGCCAGGTAACACCTGCAGCCAGGTTACACTTACAGCCAGGTAACACAGCCAGGTAACACCTGCAGCCAGGTAACACTTACAGCCAGGTAACACCTGCAGCCAGGTAACACTTACAGCCAGGTTACACTTACAGCCAGGTAACACCTGCAGCCAGGTAACACTTACAGCCAGGTAACACCTGCAGCCAGGTAACACATGCAGCCAGGTAACACCTACAGCCAGGTAACACTTACAGCCAGGTAACACTAACAGCCAGGTTACACCTGCAGCCAGGTAACACCTACAGCCAGGTTACACTTACAGCCAGGCCAAACCTGCAGCCAGGTAACACCTACAGCCAGGTAACACTAACAGCCAGGTAACACTTACAGCCAGGTAACACCTACAGCCAGGCCACACCTGCAGTCAGGTAACACCTACAGCCAGGTAACACCTGCAGCCAGGTAACACCTGCAGCCAGGTAACACTTATGGCCCGGTTACATTTACAGCCAGGTAACACCTGCAGCCAGGTAACACTTACAGCCAGGTAACACCTGCAGCCAGGTAACACCTGCAGCCAGGTAACACCTGCAGCCAGGTAACACCTACAGCCAGGTAACACCTACAGCCAGGCCACACCTGCAGCCAGGTAACACCTACAGCCAGGTAACACCTACAGCCAGGCCACACCTACAGCCATGTAACACCTGCAGCCAGGTAACACTTATGGCCAGGTTACACTTACAGCCAGGTAACACTTACAGCCAGGTAACACCTGCAGCCAGGCCACACTTACAGCCAGGTAACACCTGCAGCCAGGTAACACCTGCAGCCAGGTAACACTTACAGCCAGGTTACACTTACAGCCAGGTAACACCTGCAGCCAGGTAACACTTACAGCCAGGTAACACTTACAGCCAGGTAACACCTGCAGCCAGGTAACACATGCAGCCAGGTAACACCTGCAGCCAGGTAACACCTACAGCCAGGTAACACTTACAGCCAGGTAACACCTACAGCCAGGTAACACCTGCAGCCAGGTAACACCTGCAGCCAGGTAACACCTACAGCCAAGTAACACCTACAGGCCAGGTTACATTACAGCCAGGTAACACCTGCAGCCAGGGCCTACAGCCAGGCCACACCTACAGCCATGTAACACCTGCAGCCAGGTAACACCTGCAGCCAGGTTATACTTACAGCCAGGTAACACTAACAGCCAGGTTACACCTGCAGCCAGGTAACACCTACAGCCAGGTTACACTTACAGCCAGGCCACACCTGCAGCCAGGTAACACCTGCAGCCAGGTAACACCTACAGCCAGGTAACACTAACAGCCAGGTAACACTTACAGCCAGGTAACACCTACAGCCAGGCCACACCTGCAGTCAGGTAACACCTACAGCCAGGTTACACCTGCAGCCAGGTAACACCTGCAGCCAGGTAACACTTATGGCCCGGTTACATTTACAGCCAGGTAACACCTGCAGCCAGGTAACACTTACAGCCAGGAAACACTTACAGCCAGGCCACACCTGCAGCCAGGTAACACCTGCAGCCAGGTAACACCTACAGCCAGGTAACACTAACAGCCAGGCCACACCTGCAGCCAGGTAACACCTACAGCCAGGAAACACTAACAGCCAGGCCACACCTACAGCCATGTAACACCTGCAGCCAGGTAACACTTATGGCCAGGTTACAGTTACAGCCAGGTAACACCTGCAGCCAGGTAACACTTACAGCCAGGTAACACCTGCAGCCAGGTAACACCTGCAGCCAGGTAACACCTACAGACAGGTAACACCTACAGCCAGGTAACACTTACAGCCAGGTAACACCTACAGCCAGGTAACACTTACAGCCAGGTAACACTAACAGCCAGGCCACACCTGCAGTCAGGTAACACCTACAGCCAGGTAACACTTACAGCCAGGTAACACTTACAGCCAGGTAACACCTGCAGCCAGGAAACGCTAACAGCCAGGCCACACCTACAGCCATGTAACACCTGCAGCCAGGTAACACCTAAAGCCAGGTTACACTTACAGCCAGGTAACACTTACAGCCAGGTAACACCTGCAGCCAGGTAACACTTACAGCCATGTAACACCTGCAGCCAGGTAACACTTATGGCCAGGTTACACTTACAGCCAGGTAACACCTGCAGCCAGGTAACACTTACAGCCAGGTAACACCTGCAGCCAGGTAACACATGCAGCCAGGTAACACCTACAGCCAGGTAACACATGCAGTCAGGTTACCCCTCCAGCCAGGTAACACTTACTGCCAGGTAACACTTACAGCCAGGTAACACCTACAGCCAGGTAACACTTACAGCCAGGTAACACTAACAGCCAGGTTACACCTGCAGCCAGGTAACACCTACAGCCAGGTTACTCTTACAGCCAGGCCACACCTGCAGCCAGGTAACACCTGCAGCCAGGTAACACCTACAGCCAGGTAACACTAACAGCCAGGTAACACTTACAGCCAGGTAACACCTACAGCCAGGCCACACCTGCAGTCAGGTAACACCTACAGCCAGGTAACACCTGCAGCCAGGTAACACCTGCAGCCAGGTAACACTTATGGCCCGGTTACATTTACAGCCAGGTAACACCTGCAGCCAGGTAACACTTACAGCCAGGAAACACTTACAGCCAGGCCACACCTGCAGCCAGGTAACACCTGCAGCCAGGTAACACCTACAGCCAGGTAACACTAACAGCCAGGCCACACCTGCAGCCAGGTAACACCTACAGCCAGGAAACACTAACAGCCAGGCCACACCTACAGCCATGTAACACCTGCAGCCAGGTAACACTTATGGCCAGGTTACAGTTACAGCCAGGTAACACTTACAGCCAGGTAACACATGCAGCCAGGTAACACTTACAGCCAGGTAACACTTACAGCCAGGTAACACCTGCAGCCAGGTAACACCTGCAGCCAGGTAACACCTACAGACAGGTAACACCTACAGCCAGGTAACACTTACAGCCAGGTAACACCTACAGCCAGGTAACACTTACAGCCAGGTAACACTAACAGCCAGGCCACACCTGCAGTCAGGTAACACCTACAGCCAGGTAACACTTACAGCCAGGTAACACTAACAGCCAGGCCACACCTGCAGCCAGGTAACACCTGCAGCCAGGTAACACCTGCAGCCAGGTAACACTTATGGCCCGGTTACATTTACAGCCAGGTAACACCTGCAGCCAGGAAACGCCTACAGCCAGGCCACACCTACAGCCATGTAACACCTGCAGCCAGGTAACACCTGCAGCCAGGTTATACTTACAGCCAGGTAACACTAACAGCCAGGTTACACCTGCAGCCAGGTAACACCTACAGCCAGGTTACACTTACAGCCAGGCCACACCTGCAGCCAGGTAACACCTGCAGCCAGGTAACACCTACAGCCAGGTAACACTAACAGCCGGGTAACACTTACAGCCAGGTAACACCTACAGCCAGGCCACACCTGCAGTCAGGTAACACCTACAGCCAGGTTACACCTGCAGCCAGGTAACACCTGCAGCCAGGTAACACCTGCAGCCAGGTAACACTTATGGCCCGGTTACATTTACAGCCAGGTAACACCTGCAGCCAGGTAACACTTACAGCCAGGAAACACTTACAGCCAGGCCACACCTGCAGCCAGGTAACACCTGCAGCCAGGTAACACCTACAGCCAGGTAACACTAACAGCCAGGCCACACCTGCAGCCAGGTAACACCTACAGCCAGGAAACACTAACAGCCAGGCCACACCTACAGCCATGTAACACCTGCAGCCAGGTAACACTTATGGCCAGGTTACAGTTACAGCCAGGTAACACCTGCAGCCAGGTAACACTTACAGCCAGGTAACACCTGCAGCCAGGTAACACCTGCAGCCAGGTAACACCTACAGACAGGTAACACCTACAGCCAGGTAACACTTACAGCCAGGTAACACCTACAGCCAGGTAACACTTACAGCCAGGTAACACTAACAGCCAGGCCACACCTGCAGTCAGGTAACACCTACAGCCAGGTAACACTTACAGCCAGGTAACACTTACAGCCAGGTAACACCTGCAGCCAGGAAAGCGCTAACAGCCAGGCCATACCTACAGCCATGTAACACCTGCAGCCAGGTAACACTTATGGCCAGGTTACACTTACAGCCAGGTAACACTTACAGCCAGGTAACACCTGCAGCCAGGTAACACTTACAGCCAGGTAACACCTGCAGCCAGGTAACACTTATGGCCAGGTTACACTTACAGCCAGGTAACACCTGCAGCCAGGTAACACTTACAGCCAGGTAACACCTGCAGCCAGGTAACACATGCAGCCAGGTAACACCTACAGCCAGGTAACACATGCAGTCAGGTTACCCCTCCAGCCAGGTAACACTTACTGCCAGGTAACACTTACAGCCAGGTAACACCTACAGCCAGGTAACACTTACAGCCAGGTAACACTAACAGCCAGGTTACACCTGCAGCCAGGTAACACCTACAGCCAGGTTACACTTACAGCCAGGCCACACCTGCAGCCAGGTAACACCTGCAGCCAGGTAACACCTACAGCCAGGTAACACTAACAGCCAGGTAACACTTACAGCCAGGTAACACCTACAGCCAGGCCACACCTGCAGTCAGGTAACACCTACAGCCAGGTTACACCTGCAGCCAGGTAACACCTGCAGCCAGGTAACACTTATGGCCCGGTTACATTTACAGCCAGGTAACACCTGCAGCCAGGTAACACTTACAGCCAGGAAACACTTACAGCCAGGCCACACCTGCAGCCAGGTAACACCTGCAGCCAGGTAACACCTGCAGCCAGGTAACACTTATGGCCCGGGTACATTTACAGCCAGGTAACACCTGCAGCCAGGTAACACTTATGGCCAGGTTACAGTTACAGCCAGGTAACACTTACAGCCAGGTAACACCTGAAGCCAGGTAACACTTAACAGCCAAATGTTTTCAGCACTCATTCATGTTGTCTGTTTTAATTTGTCTTTCTGTGACCTTTGACCTCTCCTTAGATGGCGAACCTGGCGTATGTTCAGGGTCAGCTGGACAGTGTGAGTATCAGCCAATCACAGCACAGCTTTTGGATTTCAGTCATTCGATAACGATGTTTGAATTAAAAAACGGTCTTGTGTCCCTTTCTCCTTCTTCATCCTTATCTTCCTCACACCTGTGCAGACCTCATGCTGGCTCCTGATTGGCTGATGTTTGTTTTTTCTTCTTCTTCAGGCTGAGAAGCTCTTCAAGGCGTCCATGAGCTTCATGCTGTCAGGAGGAACTCCTCAGGTCAGTGTCAGCTCACCTGTGTGAGTTCACCTGTGTGTTCTCTCAGTCCGCTGTTTCTCACTTCCTGTTTGATTCCAGGATGACAACGCCGTTATAGAGATGTCTCTGAAGCTCACCACAATCTATGCCGAGCAGAACAGGTAAGACAAAATAATAACATAGAAGTTCATATAATGAGAGAACACGTTACTCACCTGGAGGTCAACAGGCTGAGAGAAGGCTTTACTCACCTGGAGGTCCACGGGCTGAGAGAAGGCTTTACTCACCCGGAGGTCCACGGGCTGAGAGAAGGCTTTACTCACCCGGAGGTCCACAGGGAGAAGAAGCAAGGTCAGCTGTAGGTCACTGAGGTCTTATGGGTCTGCTGGGCGGAGCTTTACTCTGCAGGCTGCTGATTGGTCATCAGACACCTCCTCCTCAAAGGTGACAGTGTCAATCAGACTAGGGCTCCTTCCTGGTTCACAGACGAGCGCGCTCCCCTTGTGCGTGTATTCTTGTTCCCCTCGTTCAGGTGTTCTGGTTTCAGGGACCTCAGAGTCAGTGGGAGATGTTCCACCTCAGTACAGTTCCTGGGCCTGCGAAGGGGCAGAGCTAAAGATCTTCTGATTTACACGTGCAGCATGGCGGCGTCCCAAAGGCTCTCTGTGATCAAACAGCTGATGTCACATGACCCGAGTCATTTCTCTCTGTGGATCCTCATCCACTCCTTCATCTCCTCTCGTCTGGATTACTGCAATGGTCTCTTGTTCGGTCTCCCCAACACCACCCTGGACAGACTGCAGTATGTACAAAACTCAGCTGCCAGGGTGCTCACTCGCACCAGACCCTGGCAGCACATCACTCCCACCCTTAAACGCCTCCACTGGCTCCCTGTCAAGTTCTGCATCAAATACAAACTGCTCATCCTCACCTATAAAGCTCTCCATGCCCCAGCCCCACAGTACCTGTCAGATCTCCTCGAGGACTACTCCCCGGAGTGGAACCTGAGATCTGCAGACCTCAGGCTCCTCTCAGTACCCACAAACACAAAATGGACCCTTGGCGACAGAGCTTGCAGTGTGGCTGCTCCATCCCTCTGGAACTCTCTCCCCTTGGCTATTCGTCAGTTACAGACACTGCACTCCTTTAAGTCTGCACTGAAGAGACACTTTTTCATGGAGGCTTTTGACAATTAATGTGTTTGTTTCTGTTAGGCGCCTTGGGTTTTTTGAAAGGCGCCATATAAATTTGAGTTATTATTATTATTATTATTATTATTGTTATTATTATTATTATTATTATTGGTGTGACCTTTGACCCTGTGTGATTGTGTGTGAGGGCGGAGCTTGCTGAGCACGGGTTCAGGTTCTGTACGGAGTCCCTGGAGGCCAAACTTCAGAAGCAGAAGGAGGTTCCTGCAGAGCAGCAGACAGGTGAGGCCTCCTGGAACACTGAGTTTTTACTCTGAGATCTTTATTAACATTTTATCCATCAACACTGATCCAAACTTTACTTCAGTATCTTTGAACAAGGGCTGGTTTAGTAGACCGGTGGTCTCCCTTAACTGGCCCGGGTTCAAATCCAGCCTGTGGCGACTCCCCCTCACCAGCTTATCTGCTCTCTCTCCTGACTATAAAGACCTAAAATGCCCCAAAAATATCCAGAAAAAGACATAACATAACAGTATTCAGATAAATGTAGTCTCTTTTTAAACTTTATTTAAAATGACTACAATTAAGATAATCTCTACTTAGATTATTATTTCTCTTTACATTAATTTACATTTTTATTAAAATGTATAAGACCTTCAATTAAATCTATTTAAATATTTTTAAAATCTATTTCAATCAATGTCAACATTTTTTCCAACATCACTTAATGTATTGAAACTTGATTTAAATTTGTTAATTTATACAATCTCTCTTAAAATACGTATAAAATATATTTAAATTTATGGAAGTATCATGTAAACACAGAAAAAGATTGATCTGAAATGTGAAGCAGAAAACAAAGAAACAGGGTGATGAAGGATTAAGTCCAGAAAGCCAGCGCGTTCCTGGGATGTAAAATCTGTTTGTGATGATTTTGATCTTTAATCTGAAATAACAGACACGTCTGATGTTTTAAGTCTAAGATCACGTTTGCTGACAAACTGCTAATGAGGACTTCAAAGATGGCTGCAGACCTTCATGATGTTTGGTTCTGGTCTTCAGAGGAGCAGCAGGTCCTCAGGAAGGAGACCCGCCTCCTGCTCGGACTCTGTCTGGACTCACGGGCTCGATACCGAGCGTCAACCAAGCACCTGAAGCTGGCCCAGCAGGACTACCAGGACGCCCTGAACATCTGCCGGCAGGAGCAGGGTGACTCTCACCCTCAGGTGGGACAGTTGGTCCACCAGGACGTGAGGAACACATGTGGTTAAATGAACGTGGTGACGTGTGGACGTGGTGACGTGGTTACATGGTGATGTGTGGAAGTGGTGACGTGTGGGCATGTAAAATCGTGACATGGTAACATGGTGATGTGTGGACGTGGTGATGTGGTTCATGGTGACGTGGTGACAAGTGTACGTGGTTACATGGTGACGTATGAACGTGGTGACGTGGATGTGTTGATGTGGTTACATGGTGGCATAGTGACATGCCGACGTGTTGACGTAGTTACATGGTGATGTGATATCTGGACGTGTTGGCGTGGTTACATGGTGATGTGTTAACATGGTTACATGGTGACTTCTGAAGGTGGTTACATGGTAATGTAGTGACGTCTGGATGTGGTACCTGGTGACATGTGGACATGGTTACATGGTGACATGTGGACGTAGTTACGTTGTGACGTGTGGATGTAGTTACATGGTGACGTGTTGACATGGTGACTAGGTGACTTGTGGAGGTGGTTACATGGTAACGTGGTGACGTCTGGATGTGGTACCTGGTGACGTGTGGACATGGTTACATGGTGACATGTTGATGTGGTTACATGGTGACATTGTGACATGTGGACGTAGTTACATTGTGACGTGTGGACGTAGTTACATGGTGACGTGTTGACATGGTGACTAGGTGACATGTGGATGTAGTAACATGGTAACATGTTGACGTGGCAATGTGGTGACGTGGTGACGTAACGACATGGTGACATGTTGACGTGGTGACATGGTGACATGTGGACGTAGTTACATTGTGACGTGTGGACGTAGTTACATGGTGACGTGTTGACATGGTGACTAGGTGACATGTGGATGTAGTAACATGGTAACATGTTGACGTGGCGATGTGGTGACGTGGTGACGTGACGACATGGTGACATGTTGATGTGTTGACGTGGTGACATGGTGACATGTGGACGTAGTTACATTGTGACGTGTGGACGTAGTTACATGGTGACGTGTTGACATGGTGACTAGGTGACATGTGGATGTAGTAACATGGTAACATGTTGACGTGGCGATGTGGTGACGTGGTGACGTGACGACATGGTGACATGTTGACGTGTTGACGTGGTTACATGGTGACATGGTGACATGTGGACGTAGTTACATTGTGACGTGGACGTATGGACGTATTGACGTGTTGACATGGTGACGTGGTGACATGTGGATGTAGTAACATGGTAACATGTTGACGTGGCGATGTGGTGACGTGGTGACGTGACGACATGGTGACATGTTGACATGTTGACGTGGTTACATGGTGACATGGTGACATGTGGACGTAGTTACATTTTGACGTGGACGTATGGACGTATTGATGTGTTGACATGGTGACGTGGTGACGTGTTGACGTGTTGACATGGTGACGTGGTGACGTGTGGATGTAGTTACATGGTGCCATGTTGACGTGGTGACGTGGTTACATGGTGACATGGTGACATGTGGACGTAGTTACATTTTGACGTGGACGAATGGACGTATTGATGTGTTGACATGGTGACGTGGTGACGTGTTGACGTGGTGACGTGTTGACATGGTGACGTGGTGACGTGTGGATGTAGTTACATGGTGCCATGTTGACGTGGTGACGTGGTTACATGGTGACATGGTGACATGTGGACGTAGTTACATTTTGACGTGGACGAATGGACGTATTGATGTGTTGACATGGTGACGTGGTGACGTGTTGACGTGGTGACGTGTTGACGTGGTGACGTGTTGACATGGTGACGTGGTGACGTGTGGATGTAGTTACATGGTGCCATGTTGACGTGGTGACGTGTTGACATGGTGATGTGGTGAAGGTCCTAGACAGCCCCTTTGTTCTCTTTGTCCCCTGCAGACTCTGGTGCTCATGAGCGACCTGGCCACTATCATGGACCTGCAGGGTAACCATGATGACGCCCTGGTCCTGATCCAGCAGGCCGTGGACCTGAGCCGGTCTATGGGACACTCGGACCATCACGTGCTGCTTGGGAACATGGCGGGCATCCTGCTGCACAAAGGTCAGAGGTCAAACCAGTCCCATAGGTCCTGGTGTAATGTCCACACTCAGGATCCTGGTCCAAGAACCTTGGATCAGGATCAGGGGTCTAAACCTGGTCAAAGGGTTAAAGGTGAACCTCAGACATCCTGAGCCAGGAGAGTCTTAAAGCTGCTTCACACAGAACGTGACTCTGCGATCATGACCGCGTGGCCCACTGAAGTCGTGTTGCGTGTCTATAAATACCTCACACTGTCACCGTTGTCAGTGACGTCACGTCCACTCGAGTTTCACGGCGATCATAAATGATGTAACAGGATGTCTAAGCTGACATTATTCAGCTGCTTCCTTTTCACTCACCTACCAACCACAAAACACTGCAGCTGATGATGCAGCAGCCTCGTCTGTCAGGAGGAACTAATGTCCTCACTGACTCATGTTTCCACAGGGACACGGACTGTTCCTCTGTAGTCTGGAGTAAAAACTGTCAGAACTGTCCCCCCTGGTTCTGATCCAGTCTCTGTTCTGTTCCCGGTCCAGGTCAGCTGGAGGACTCGGTGCGGTGCTACAGGGAGGCTCTGAGTCTGGCTCGGGAGGCCGGAGACCAGGAGGCCATGGACATGATCCAGGAGGGCCTGCAGGAGGTGAAGAAGAGGCGGACGGAGGAGAGGAAGGAGGAGTGACTGTGTGCAGGAGACCTCAGAGACCAGGACCCCGTCAGTCTGAGCCTGGACCATCAGACCCTGGACCACCAGATCCTGGACCATCAGACCCTTCTCATACACCATGAAGACCCTACAGACCAGCACTTTTCTATGAAGTGAGGGGCGGCGGGGGGCGGGGGGGGCAGTGATGGATTTCTTCATAGATTTAGTCTAATTTGATCATTGAAGTACTGAACCATCAAGACCGCATCAACGCTTCATTAGGACAAGGGAACAGTCTCTCTGGACAGGTCCATCTGGACTGGTCTCTCTGGACTGGTCTCTCTGGACTGGTCCCTCTGGACTGGTCCACCTGGACTGGTCTCTCTGGAGTGGTCCACCTGGACTGGTCCCTCTGGTGCCGTACCTTCAGACTCAGAGGTTCTATCGGTGGTGTTTTGGTTCCTGGAGCTGCGTCACAGTCTTCTTGAGGCTTCAGTCCGTCCTGGTTCTTCCATTCTGAGACACTCTGATTCAGTTTTGACCAGATGAAGTGGACCATGAGCCACGGCTAGTCTCCAGGCCATAGTTTTGACCCCCTCTGTTTCCTGACACGTGTGCCCCGCTCTGATAGGTCAGTGATCTCAGCTCCTCATTGGTCCACACAGCTGTCAGTCATGATGTCATCACCTGTTCAAAGATTTCACTGATGTTCAGAAATAAAAATGATTTTGTCCTGTTTCCTTTTCCTGATTGAACCCTCGTGTCCTCTCACGTCAGTTATTAGACTTTATTCTTTATTATCCATCCTCCTGACCTCTCAGGGGAGATTTAATGAAGCCAAACTGAAGCTTTGATTCTTAAAACATCCTAAATAAATGAATAAATCCCCCTAAAGCCTTACCTCCTGCTAAGATGGCAAAGGCCACAGTAGAGCCGTGTACAGATCTGGGCCTTTTTGATGCCTGGAGAACCATTCACCCCCGAGAGAAAGACTTGACATTTTTCTCACGCCCTCATTGCTCCTTTTCAAGAATTGATTATTTTTTTGTTTCAAGATCAGTTCTTAATACGACTGTATCTCTCAGGTCACTCATCCGTGTCTATAGAGCTTTTTCCAACTAACTGTGACCCTTCATCGAGACACTGGTGTTTAAATCCATCTCTTCTCAGCAACTGAGTTCATAACTTATTTAGAGAAACAATGGGAGCTGTTTATTTCCACCATTGACACCTGATGTATCTGCATCTACGTTGTGGGAAGCAGGCCAGGCTTTTCTTCGGGGTGGTATAGTTTCTTATACGGCCGCAACGAGGAAAAAAGCTTTGGCTAAACATTTAGAGCTTGAACAGTTAATTACATCATTAGATAGACAATTCAAAACTACTTCAACAGCTATTTCAAAGACATTAGAGGCAGCTCGCTCTGCTTTAGATAATCTTATGAAGCAAAAAGCAGAAATGATCAACAACAATTTAATACAGAAATTATAATCAAATCAATGAAGGACTCATACCATATACTTTACTCCTCTGAATGTGAAAATACATCACAGCAAAGACAGATTTTTGATGGAGTTAACCTTTCCACATTGTCTGAAAAAAACAGAACTGACCTCAGCAGACCGATCTCAGCTCAGGAAGTCCTTAACACAATTAAATCATTACAGAGTGGAAAAGCCCCTGGCCCTGATGGGGTTGGGCCTGAATTTTACAAAAAGATGGCCAGATCGGTGGTGGGTCCCTTAAAGGTGCTATGAGGAGAATTTATCGCTGGCGTAATGCTGCGTTCCTGTAACCTCGGAAATGGGAGTGACATCATCTCCGACTTATCGGCGTTCCAGTTGAAGTCTGAAAAAAACATGCCGATCTACCAGGCTATTGTTAGCTGTTGTTAGCACGCCCTGTGTTGTTGTATGAAGAATGTGATTATCACTATGGCAGCATTTTTGTAAATATAAGTCTAACAATACTATGTATACAGCTGATCTAGAGCCACACACCCCAGTCAGAAGTGACAATAAATGGATTATTACAGGAGCTAAATAACTGTTCACACTGGGGGCATCCATCTTCCATTGACACCTCGGGGTGGTGAGGTTTCACCGAGTTCCCAGTAGGAAATTCAGACTTCGGGGGACGTTCCAGTTTTAGTTTCCCACTCGGAGCTCAAAATTCCTACTTCTGACTACAACTTGAACGCACCGGAGACGTGAAGCCAAATGTGTTTGTTTGTTGTGGTAAATGCAGCATGGATCTTTGTTGGAGCTCTGCATTGCTTTACAATTTCTTTTTTCAACAACTTACAGGATGCAAAGCCACGAGGTAATGTATCTCTTTCTAGTTACGTAGCGGTAGTTTTTGATGTGTGACGACAAGCAATGCGGGGAAAACTTATTATCGTAGTTGTAGACGGCTATATATCGCTACTTACAGCCCGGCGCTCTCAGACATGTAATATAAATAATAAAATAATATAAATTTGCTCTAGTTTTAATTGTCTTGTTCCTGAAGTTGAGTGTCCAGGCCAGTCCAGCCTTGTCCGACCCGACCAGGAGGCTAAAGAATAGCATTTGTAGATAATCTATTTAGATGCTATAAAACTCATCTTAAAGTGTGTATTTCCATCAGGCATACATCTAAAAGTGAGACTTTTTTGTAATTACTTAAAAACTCCTCACAGTCTCTTTAAACATTTACTTGGAGTCTTTTGAAAGAGGAACACTCCCATCAGCATTAAATCTTGTACATATTTGTCTAATTCTTAAAAAAGATAAACCCCCAGATAGCTGTGGATCTTACAGACCCATAAGTTTACTTGGAGTTGATAAAATATTATCGAAACTCCTGGCCAAAAGACTGGAGGAGGTCTTGCCTATTTTGGTAAAGCCAGATCAGACAGGGTTTATAAGAAATAGATACTCCCACTCCAATGTCTGTCGGCTTTTAAATGTAATACAGTTTTACCAAATATCTAAAACAAAGATTCTTTCTGTTTCTTTGGATGCAGAAAGGCTTTCGACCGGGTGGAGTGGGAGTATCTGTTTGATGTGCTCAGCAGATTTGGGTTGGGATGTGTTTTTATTACCTGGGTTAAACTTCTCTATAGATGTCCATCTGTGAGGATATTGGTCAATGGTTCAATGTCTGATATTTTCCCATTGAACAGAGGCACTCGTCAGGGTTGTCCTCTCTCACCACTATTATTCGCGCTCACCCTTGAACCATTGGCAGAGACTATAAGAACCTATAATGGTGACACCGAATATAGAATCTTGCTTTATGCTGATGATATACTGCTATTTATTACTAATCCAAAGAGATCCATTCCTACTCTAATATCAATAATCAATCAGTTTGGCCAAATTTCTGGGTACAAAATCAATTATGACAAATCAGAGGCCCTGCCATTGGGTAATTTTGAAGACCAGGACAGTCCCCCCAGTTTCCTGTTCAGATGGTCAGTTTCAGGTTTCACTTACTGAGGGATAAAAGTTTCAGCAGACACTAGGGAGTTCTATAAAATGTCATATCAAGTCTAACATCGGTTAAAAATGATCTTGTGCGATGGTTTAATCTCCCACTATCATGGATGGGTAGAATTAGTCTGATCATGATGAACCTGCCCCCCAGGGTTTTGTACCCAATGCAAATGCTCCCGCTAAAGATAAATAGAAAAGTTATTTTGGATATGAAAATGTCTTTCAAAATTTATTTGGAATGGTAAGAAACCAGGGTAAAGATGAGGACCTTACAGCTGCCAGTTGAAAGGGGGGGTCAAGCGCTCCCTAACTTCTTGTATTATAATTGGGCCTGCCATGGTGGTATAATATCAAGCTGGTTAAACCATTTCATACACAAAGAGCACTCTCTGGGGGATGCATGCTGCTGTGCCCTTTCTCTCCTTTTAGCCTCCTTTATATAGATATTATTGAGCTCCCTACATTGGTTAAATCCAATCACATTACGTTTAACACACTAAAAATGTGGAGGGACACCACCAGACATGTGGGCAGAGGTTTCTGTTCAGCATTACAACCTCTGATTGAAAACAAAGCCTTCCCTCCTAATGTGGGGAAAAGTATACTTAATGACTGGTATTCAAAGAACCTAAGATTTGTTTGGACTTATTTCAAAATGCTAATTTCATGTCATTCAGTCAACTTCAAACTAAATACAGAATACCACATCACCATTTCTTTGGTTTTCTTCAAGTCAGGCATTTTGTTAAGTCTGGTCTTCAGATATATCATCTGACCAACTGTTGAGTTCAATCAAAGCTTCTGACTTGATCTCAATCTAAATTCCCTTTATAACAAAAATCTAATATCTGTATTTTATAATAAACTACAACATATTAAATGTGTTAATCTCGGGCATTTTGGGAAAAGGATATGGAGGTGGAACTGAACACAGAGGCGTAGCTGGATGCTTTTGTGTCTGTTTAGAAATGATTTACATGTAATAGACTCAGAGAGAGCCAATACAGAATCCTACACACCACACTTACTGAACTAAATTAATCCACAGATCTCTCCTCTTTGTGTGAAATGTAAAAAAGAAATAGGAACCTACTGTCATCTCATGTGGAACTGTCCCCTAATACTCAGGTACTGGAAAAATATAGCTCAAGAGCTTGGCTCAATTCTTCATGTTACAGTTAAATTAGACCCAGTATTATTTCTTTTAGACATCTCAACAGAAAAAACTGTATCAGCTACACAGTTTATACCAGTGAGGAAATTACTGCTTTTAGAAAGACGGTGTTTTCTGTTTCAGTGGACTCAACAGAGGCCTCCCTCAGTCACCCGATGGTACAGAGAAATATTTAAAGTTTTCCTGGTGGAAAATCTCAGAGCTAAATTAAAGGGGAACGACAACATATTTCATGACATTTGGAAACCCTTTTTAGATTATCTTCCCAATGATCTGTCAAGTTTACTGCAGAGGGGAAACCCACACTTAGTTTTCACAAACAGATCAATGTAGCCCTCCCCTCCCTTATTTTTATTTATTTTTTAATGTATTTATTTAATTTAATTTTTTATTTAATTTAATTTTTCTTTGATTGATTTATTTACTTATTTTCTCCCTCTGACATGTTGCTGATTTTGATTTGTTTCCTTTTGGTCTGTTGTTGCTGTTACTCTGACCATGTCTGTTTTTTTTCTCTCTCTCTCTTCCTTAGATTTGTTTTTTGATGGATTCTGTGCTGACGTGTTCTGTGTTTGTTGATCTAAAACTAATAAAATATGTTAAAATAAATAAATGAATGAAGAAAACTAAAGTTAGCTCCATCTGTTGTGATTTTTAAATCATCTGATTCTCTAAATGTGAGCAGAGCAGCTGAAGTGTTTGTAGGATTTTAAAATTTGACAAAATGTAAAAAATCGTTGAATAATATTTCAGGTCAGAGGTGAACCAGAACTGACCCCTGACCTCTGCAGGTCAGTGTGATGGGCTGCCAGACTGGAGTATGTGTGCGTGTGTGTGTGCGGTTAATCCAGTGTTTGTGCAGACTCATGTTTGTGTTGCCTGCTCTCTGTTAACAGTCATCACTGGGCTTTTATTCTGAAATGTTCAGTAAACACAACAGGAAGTTCACCTACGTCAGCCGCTGTGGGAACCTGCACTCAGAAAAGGGGGGGGGGGGGGGGGGGGGGGTAATTATTTTGACCTGATTCACGGTCTGTTTTTATGAGACAAAGCAAGACAACTGAACCGAGCAACCATGCATCAGAGTTTGGTTCAAATCAAAGTAAGTTTTGAGAAACAGTCTGAACGTCCACATCATGACACTGGACCGTGACCCTCTACAATCATTATTATGTTAGTTTAATTTAAGAAAAGATGACGGACAGAATAACTGACGCTGGACCGTGACCCTCTACAATCATTATTATGTTAGTTTAATTTAAGAAAAGATGACGGACAGAATAACTGACGCTGGACCACGGCCCTCTACAATCATTATTATGTTAGTTTAATTTAAGAAAAGATGACGGACAGAATAACTGACGCTGGACCACGGCCCTCTACAATCATTATTATGTTAGTTTAATTTAAGAAAAGATGACTGACAGAATAACTGACGCTGGACCACGGCCCTCTACAATCATTATTATGTTAGTTTAATTTAAGAAAAGATGACGGACAGAATAACTGACGCTGGACCACGGCCCTCTACAATCATTATTATGTTAGTTTAATTTAAGAAAAGATGACGGACAGAATAACTGACACTGGACCACGGCCCTCTACAATCATTATTATGTTAGTTTAATTTAAGAAAAGATGACGGACAGAATAACTGACACTGGACCACGGCCCTCTACAATCATTATTATGTTAGTTTAATTTAAGAAAAGATGACGGACAGAATAACTGACGCTGGACCGTGACCCTCTACAATCATTATTATGTTAGTTTAATTTAAGAAAAGATGGTTTAACGATAATCTGCAGTAATAAAATCGACCGTGTTCAGACTCACTGTATCATCCACAGAGTTAAGAACACTTGTGTCACTGTGCAGCAGTCCTGAGCCTGTGCAGGAGTTTAGGGGCTGAATCACCTTTGACCCTGAAACTCTGTGACCTGTCGGTCAAAAAGTCTCAAGATCAAGATAAAAACGAGAAAGAAGTTTCATCAACTCAGTCCTCAAAGTGAATCAGAGCGAGCTGTGGGACTCACAGCTGTGATGCTCGTCTCCATGGGAACAGTGAGGAGGTAAACGGTGATTTGTCAGTTTGATGGAAATCCTCTCCACTGTTTTCAAAATATCATAAAAACAAGCAAATGTTGACGGCAGATCCACGACCCTGAGCTCCGTGAGTCCACAAGAGTCCCCTGAGGACCAAGACCTCGGTCTGCTAAACTGTCTCTGCCCAAAAGACCAGATCACAGCCAAGACACGAACTTCCCATCATCACAAAGTATGAATGGAAGCACACACAAACACACACAAACACACACCAACACACACACACACACACACAAACACACACAACACACACCAACACACACACACACACACACACACACACACACACACAAACACACACAAACACACACAACACACACCAACACACACCCACACACACACACACACACACACACACACACAGCTTAACATATAATTGTTGCTCAAATAAACACATTCATGGTAATCTGAGTCTGTAATGACTGTTATGCTATAGAGCTAATCAACCAAACACACTAACACACACTAACACACACACACACACACACACTAACACACACTAACACACACAAACACACACACACACACACACACACACTAACACACACACAAACACGCGCACTAACACACACATTTTTTAGTTTTGGTATAAAAGCAGCTCCTGTGGCTCCTGCGCTCCTGTTGGACGACGACGGCCAATCAGGTATGACCACACACAAGCTCACCTAGCTTAGCATGTTAGCGCTGGAGACAGTCTGGTGTGACCTCTGACCTCAGCTGAGCAGAAGGTCACCTCAGGTTAACAAACGTCTGTGTTGATATTTTAGTTTCATCCCCCTCACCTGCAGATCCATGTGTTCAGGTGTTCAGGTGTTCAGGTAGGTCTGAGCTCAGGTGTGGATCGAGTCTGGACCAGGTCCTTCTGTCTGTCCATGTGATCCAGACTCAGGACTTCTGGTCCAGGAGGTTCTGGTTCTTCATGGTCTGGAGCGTCTGACGCCGTCGTGGAACTGGATCCTTGTCCTGGTCTTGGAACGAGGTGAACAGCAGCTCCACTGACGCCTGATGAGGAGTGACCTCTGACCTCTGACCTGATGAGGAGTGACCTCTGACCTCTGACCTGATGAGGAGTGACCTCTGACCTGATGAGGAGTGACCTCTGACCCCTCAACAGGACTGTGGATAACAGTGTGAGGGAGACCGGTCTGGACTGGTCCAGGTCTTTGTGGCTCCCTGCAGACCCCACAGGACTTAAACAAAAACCTAGACCAGGTCTTTGTGGACCAGCAGAGGGTCACAGAGGAAGCGCACCTTTAATGTGTGCGGGGGGCAGCGGGGGGGCACTTCAGGTGACTGATAGCGTGGTTGCCATGGCGCCCTCCAGCTGATCGGCTGCTGCGGAGGGCAAACTTGTCCCTGTTCTTTCTTCCTCTCTCCTTCCTGTGGAGCCCCCCCCCTTTGCCCCCCTCGCCCCCCGCTCGCCACCCCCTGTCCCGCTCGCCCCTTGCTCGGCCCTCGCTCACCCCTCTCTCTCCTCCCCGGCTGCAGCAGTTGCATTATAATTCCTCCCTTTCAGGCCCAGGACGCTGAGGTAGGCTCCAGCTCTCCCTGTTCCTCGCACACTGAGTCTTTTCTCGGGCAGGACGCTTCCTCTCAGACTTTCTTACATCCGTAAATCAAATCCAACCTTCGCTTCACTTCAGGCTTCAGCTCTGAAAACAGGAAGTCAGAAAAGACCGACGAGGACGCCAACTGAAGACACCAGAGGACGACCGTGAAGACGGACGTGGACATGCTGTCAATGCCTGCAGCCCAACTTTGGATCAACCTATTGACAGACAGGGGGATGAGAGGGGGCGGGGCCTAAGGCCATCTGACCAATAGAGGGCTTACATCCACGTCAGTCAACAAGCCCCGCCCCCACAGTGAGACGCTTTAGGATTCAGACTGAAGCTGCAGGACTGAAGATCACACAGTTTAGACCGGTTATTACGGAGGGGTGGATGAATGGATGGATGGATGGATGGATGGATGGATGGATGGACGGATGGATGATGGACAGTGCATTGGATCATTGGATGGTTAGATGGATGTTGACAGAGGATTGGAAATTTGGATTGTTGCATGATTGGATGGTTGGATGACTGGATGGTTGGATGGATGATGGACAGAGGATTGGTTAATTGGATGGATGGATGATGGACAGAGGATTGGACAATTGGATGGTTGGATGATTGGATGGATGATCATTGGATGGGTGTATGGGTAAATGAATAATGGCATATATGTGGATGATTGGATGGGTGCATGGATAATGGACAAATGGTTGGATGATTGGATAGATAATTAGTTGGATGTTGGATGGATAATAGGCAGAGGATGAGATCATTGGGTGGTTGGAGCAATGGAATGATTGGATGGGTAGGTGAATGATGGACAGATTTTTGGATGGTTGGATGGGTGTATGCGTGGATGAACAGATAGTTGGATGATTGGATGACTGGATGGTTGGATGGATGGATGATTGGATGGTGGATGTTGGATGGATGATGGACAGAAGATTTGACAATAGGATGGTTGGGTGATTGGATGGATGAATGATTGGATGACTGTTTGGATGATGGACAGATGATGGGTGATTGGATGATTTGATGGATGGATGGATGATTTGATGGTTGGTTGGTTGGACAGATGGATGGTTAAATGTTGATTGGTTGGCTGGATGGATGTTTGAATGAATGGATGGATGGATGGATGTTTGGATGGATGGTTGGGTGGATGGATGGATGGACAGATGGATGGTTGGATGGTTGGCTGGATGGAAGGATGGTTGGATGGTTGGATGGGTGGATGGTTGATGGACAGATGGATGATTGGATGGTTGGCTGGATGGATGTTTGGATGGATGGTTGTATGATTGGATGGTTGGATGGTTGGTTGGATGGAAGGATGGGTGGATGGATGGATGGACAGATGGATGATTGGATGGTTGGCTGGGTGTATGTTTGGATGGATAATTGGATGGTTGGCTGGGTGGATGTTTGGATGGATGGATGGATGGCTGGATGGTTGGATGGATGGATGGATGGATGGATGGGTGGACAGATGGATGATTGGATGGTTGGCTGGATGGATGTTTGGATGAATGGATGGATGGATGGATGTTTGGATGGATTGTTGGGTGGATGGATGGATGGACAGATGGATGGTTGGATGGTTGGCTGGATGGATGGACAGATGGATGGATGGGTGGATGGTTGATGGACAGATGGATGATTGGATGGTTGGTTGGATGGTTGTTTGGATGGATGGTTGGCTGGATGGATGTTTGGATGGATGGATGGATGGGTGGATGGTTGATGGACAGATGGATGATTGGATGGATGGCTGGATGGTTGGATGGATGTTTGGATGGATGGATGGATGGGTGGATGGTTGATGGACAGATGGATGATTGGATGGTTGGTTGGCCTGATGGATTATTGGATGGTTGGTTGGATGAATCAGTTACCCTGCTGGACCTCAGAGAGTGCAGGTGTTTATGTCTTCCTGTCTCTCCTCTTTTAGGACTCCTTGAACCAGCAGACCGGTGCAGCCCTCTGACCTCTGACCTCTGAACCCCTGCCTGACCATGAGTCTCCATCACTCGGTGGGTCCCCTCCCGTTTGCAGAGTTGCTCTCCTGCTGGCATGTGGCAGTATGAAGTGTTTCAGTAACCATGGTGACACGCCATGTCCCCTCTCCCCCTTACAGTCTCTGGCTCCTCCCCCTCAGCAATGTCACAGTGATGAGGAAGAGGAGGACCTGAACAAGGCGTTTGATGTTCAGGGATTTCAGGACATCCTCAACCCTGCAGCTCGTAACCCGCCGGAGAAACACCGAGTCTGTGACGAGCAGGACTATGAAGGTGAGGACAAAGCTGTTCAGGTGACCCGTCACTAAGCCCCGCCCCCTTGTTTACTTTAGTAGGTTTGTGAGGATCGAAGCTGTTGAGGTTCTGAGTCTTTCTCTTTCTTGCAGACCACCGTCACTTCTCTCCTCACGTCCACCTTCCTCTGTCCAAACCCCCCGCTGACATCAGGAGGAGGAAGACCGGCGAGGACGAGAGGCGGGGCTCCAACTCTAACGCCACCATAGAAGAAGACCAGGAGGGCGAGGAAGGCGGGGATGAGAAGAGAGGAGGGACCACCACGCCCATCAGGTGAGACAGTAATCCTCCAGATACACCAGAGATAATCCTGCTTTCTGTTTGAGTAATCTTTGGCTCCACCCACTTTACAGTGACACGCCCACCAAACCGTCCAATCACAACGGGCTCTCACGGGGCTGCGAGATGAAGGCTGTGGCTGCTGATGATGCTGATGAGGCAGAGACGCTGCCCTCAGTGGACCTGGAAGGCATCAAAAGTCAGTACACCTGCACTGTGCCTGCACTACATCTGCACTACATCTGAACACCTGCACCACACCTGCACTACAGCTGCTCTATCCACTGTCTACACTTTAGAAGCTGTACAGCCTTGCTTTTATGAAAGTTATGGTTAGAGGTGTGGTCAGGATGTCTGTCTTCAGGAGGGGGGATTATGGTGTGGGGGTGTTTTTCAGGAGCTGGGCTTGGCCCCTTAGTTCCAGTCAAAGGAACTCTGAATGCTTCAGCACACCAAGACATTTTGGACAATTCCATGCTCCAACTTTGTGGGAACAGTTTGGAGCTGGCCTCTTCCTCTTCCAACATGACTGTGCACCAGAGCACAAAGCAGCTCCATAAAGACATGGAGGACAGAGTCTGCTGTGGATCAACTTGACTGGCCTGCACAGAGTCCTGACCTCAACCCCATAGAACACCTTTGGGATGAATTAGAGCAGAGACTGAGAGCCAGGCCTTCTGGTCCAACATCAGTGTGTGAGCTCACAAATGCTCTTCTGGAAGAATGGTCTAAAATTCCCATAAACACTCCTAAACCTTGTGGACAGCCTTCACAGAAGAGTTGAAGCTGTTATAGCTGCAAAGGGTGGACCCACATCAGATTGAACCCTATGGATTAGGAATGGGATGGCACTTAAGTTCATATGCCAGTCACGGCAGGTGAGAGAATACTTTTGGAAATACAGTGTAGATATCTTGGCTTCACTGGTGTCACTTCTGTCCGTTTGAACATTCCGTCCGCTGCAGTGTCACGGCTGCGTACCCTCAGGGTCAAAGGTCATGGTAGCCTCTCCCAGCATGCTCTGGGACACAGGGCGGTCCAGAACGGGCCGCTCTGAGCTTTTTGTCCCAAACTGTGAGGAATTTCTTCAAACATGAAAGATTCTTCTGTGGCGTCTTTTCTCGGCCATGTGACCCGACACAAAGCAGCCCACCCACACGCCACGCCCACGGCGTCTGTCCACTGTGACCGTGAGGCTCTGACTGTCCTGGTCCCGGTCCTGGTCCCGTCCTGGTCCTGGTCCATGATGAAACCGGTCTCTGCTCTGGTGGTGATTAAATCCCTGAACAGTTGGTTGTTGGACAGGCTGACGGCTGATCTGAGTGAGTATTTCTGTTTCTCACTCTTTTCGCTGAGGACGATTTTCCAAGACGATTAAAAAAGTTTAATCTGATTTAATCTGATTTAATCCAGTCTGATCTAAGATAGTTCTGATTCATCAGTTAGACTGGAGAGCTGTTTGAGGTTCTCAACTGGTGGGTTGTGACCCTGAAATGGGTCATGGACTGTTTTACGGTGGACGACTGTGTGCCTAAAATAAAAGACGTATGGAAGCCCTGCAGGGACAAACTTCAGTGATTTTATCTCCTTCGTGTCAAAGTGGCAGCAGAGCTAGAGGTCACCTGTGACAGGTGTTTCCAGAGGAGTGGGCGGTCCCTCTTTGGCTTGCTTTCTGTTATTTATCGATCAATCAAACCTTATTTATAAAGCACCTTTCATACAAAAGCTGTCACACAAGGAGTTTTACAAACAGACGGATTATTAGAATAAGATAAAACAAATTATGACCCAAACCCACTAAACACCCAACCCAGACACAGTGTTGGTAAATAAAAGACAATAATAAAGCAGGAACACTGCTGTACCCAGTACGTACAGAGGAAACACCATCTTAAAGGTTTAAAATGAGTAAACACTGGAGGTTTAATTGTAAAATAACTAAGTGTAAAGTAAAATACGTAAAAGTAAAAAAAGTAAAATGGTAAAATAATAAAGTGAAGCTGTAATAAGAATAAAAATGCTAAGTTATTCAGGTAAAAGCCAGACTAAAATGGTCTTGAGTTTGTGTTTAAAAACATTAGCATCAGGTGCAGCCCTCAGGTCTGCAGGTAGGCTGCTCCATAGACGGGCTGCAGGGATGAAAAACTGCCTCACCGTAAGTTTTTGTTTTCACTTTGGGAACTGTTGATAGAGAGAGTCCTACGAAGACAACAGTCGGACCTGATTCAATCTGAAACAGTTGCTGCTCCCCTGAGGGGGGTTAGGGTTTTTTTGCCTTTACAACACCGGTGTTACAGTCCAGATAGATTCCATGTTATCTGGTGTCGTTCATGACCGTTTCCATCAGGCAGGCGGGTTCAGTTTGGTGACGCTGATCCGTTTCTGATCCCTGCTGGCCCACTGAAATAACTGATTATCAGAGGAGCTGCCACAGCACGTCATCGCAGCTGAACTGCTCCAAGCCGCTTGTAATTTCTTTGGCGCAGTCTATGAGCTACAGTCGTAGTTACAGAGCACACATGAACACTGAGCTCACAGCTGACAGTTCAAGCTCTAATAGAAACATGATCAGACTGAACCTTAACAGTCCACATGTTTTTTTTTTTCTCTCAGGATGTCCTGTCAACTTCTCCTCCCTCTGTATGTCAGCAAATGCAGGTTGGTGTGAGGCGCTCTGTTTCAGGACAGTGCAGTTACACTTAACATCCACAGGGGGCACTAGAGAGCAGAAAGCCAGAATCTTACACACTAGGGCTTCACAAATCCAAAGAAGAAGATGTTGCCACTGCCGCTGTGTTTTTTGCCCTATCAGATGGCCGGACACGTCAGTTAGTGGTAAATTGCTGCTTATCTCCATCGCCCGGTGCAGCGAAAAAAACAGTAAGACCTTAACTTAACCACTGATAGTTCCTTACCAGTATGAAGAGTGTTTAGAGAGAGCTGAGCTGAAAGAGGAAGATAAGAGTATAACTACAATAATGTAATCTTGCCTGAAAATGTAACGGTGATATTCATATTAGTGTAAATAAATAATTTGATTACATTTACCATAGTTTTTCAAAATTTTTGTGGGGAAGGAATTAAATGCCTGTCCCAAATAAACACCTGGTCTGCTCAGTTCTTGAATATATTTCTATATAAAACCATCTTTTCCCATCACACAGACATTGAGGTGTCCGGTTTCTGCAGCCAGCCTCTGGTGGACATTCTGGGTACTGCAGGTTTTAACACTTCCACTCAGCTTCAGGTAGATTAACTGTTAAAAAGCAGATAGGCACTAAACAGTGATCCTTCGCCACAGTCGGGATGTTTTCACTCCCCCTCTGACGGGTTTGGAGAGAGGCTGCTCTGTGACGTGATTCACGTCTTTACTTGACATCGGGGCAGTAGTGCCCGCCCACAACATGATCTGATTGGCCCTCAGTGAATGTGATTGATGGAATGGTTGTCCAATCACCTGCTGGCTTTGCTCCTACAGCTTCTGCCCGTGCAAACGCTGAGTGAGGGCGTCAGAGATAAAGTCAGTCCCCTCTGTCCTTTTTATCAGCCATTTTTATTATTTAAGGCTTTCTGGGAAATCTCAGGCCTCACAGTGATGGAAACTCGAAACTCCTGCATGGCTGTGAGTGTGAGTGAGGTGTGTTTTTGTTTGTGTGTGTTTGCGTGTCCCTCGAGTCAGTGAAGCCTTAAACCAGATTACTGAGCAGAAAGTTCCCATGAGACCACAGGGAGAGGAAAGATGGTGAGCTTAGAACACACCATGATGTTTGACACCTGTGGGTGGTGTAATCAGGCAGCTGTGGAGCTGCGGGTTTGTTTGTTTGTCTGTTTATTTGTTTGTTTGTTTCTATGTTTCTTTTTTGTCTGTTTGAATGTTTGTTTATTTGTTTGTCTATGTGTTTGTTTGTTTGTTTGTTTGATTGTTTGTCCTCTCCTTGAGCTCCATGTTTTATTCGTTGACGTCCCAGTTTCCACACTTCCATGAACTCTCACCTGTCTTCTCCTTTTCCTGCTCCGCCTGGACACGCTGCAGCGTAAACAGCTTCTTGTTGTAAACATCGTCCCTTCTCTGACCTTCTGACCCTCAGGCTCTATGTCATCTGTTTATTTCTTTACATTCATATTTACCTGACCAGCAGGATAAACACAGTTCAGTTACAGATCTGTCACTCTGCCTCTGACAGAGGGTCCATGGGCTCAGGTGGATCTTTGAGCCTGACCCAACCTTCAGTATGATTTACCTGCAGTATCTGACCTTTTACCTCTACGCCCTGTCCCTTCAGGTCACAGATTGGAGGACATCCCTGCGGTACGGCGTCACCTGTTGAATCGGAACGCCAGAGGGCCGATCGTGCACATCAGCGGCTACCAGAGCAGCCGAGCGCCGGCACACCTGCAGGCAGACCACACCCCTCATGAGGTAAGGAGTCGGCGGGGCTTAAAGCACCGTCACCATGCTGATCAACCACACTGTATGAAATAATGACAACTGTAAGAGCAGCCTAAAAACACCTGTACCTGTGACCAAAGGTTACATCAGCAGGACAAGGTCAAGGGTCAAGAGGAAAGGTCAAGATCAGCAGGAGCCTCAGTGAAGGTCCAGACAGAGAGCTCAGGTGAGCTCAGTGACCTTCCTGCTCAGGTGAGCTCAAGTGAGCTGCCTGCCAAGGTGAGCTCCATGATCAGATGAGCTCAGGTGAGCTCCATGTTCAGTTAAGCTCCATCCTCAGGTGAGCTCCATCCTCAGGTGAGCTTCGTGCTCAGGTCTGTGTCGCTGGTTTGATTCTTTGTTTTTGACACAACAATGAAACAAAAGAAAAGTCCAGAAAGAAAAGAGGCATGAAAGAGGAGCCTGAATGCTGAGCACCGTAATCCTGCCGCCATTGTGAGGGGGTGACACACGGAGCTACTGAGAGGGGCAGACAGGTAGAGTCAGACAAGTTAGGACAGACAGGTAGAGTCAGACAGGTTAGGACAGACAGGTAGAGTCAGACAGGTTAGGACAGACAGGTGGGGTAAATGATCAGGGGGAATGTGTCTCCATCTCAGACTGCTCTGGTCTTCAGGATGGTCGGTTTGGACGTGAAGAATCGACAGAGAAAGGTAAAGAAGTTTGACCCGCGTCAGCTTCATCTGCTCTATATCAAGCTTTGAAATGTTTTACTTTTTATTTGTTTATATGTTTGTTTATATGTTTGTTTATTTACTGCTGAAATCAGATGGTTGGATTCTTTCAGCCTGTTTAAAAAGATTTAGATAAATACCTTTACCTGAACGAGCCTCTTAAATTTAAACTTTTCTCTGACTGATTCATCTAAAATCATTTTATTTCATAATTTATTTATCATTAAACTGCCTTCATTGAAGATGGCCTTTGATTTTATTGAAATAAACTTCTAAACAGCAAAGATGGAAAAAACAGAACAGTAAGTATACACTAAACAAAATTTAACTTTGAGGAAAACTGAACTTAATGAGTGAAGATTCTCAGATGTGGAGTTCTCGGTGAAGGCGGCAGGTTAAATGTGGACTGATGTGGATCGGGCAGACCCACCTACCTCAGGTGTGGATGAACGCTCATGGTCCAGGTGTGTCTCCAGGTGTTCGTGGAGCTGAACGAGCTGGTGATCGACAGGAACCAGGAGCTGCAATGGAGGGAGACGGCTCGATGGATCAAGTTTGAGGAGGAGGTGGAGGAGGAGACGGAGCGCTGGGGCCGGCCACACATCCCCTCGCTCTCCTTCCGCTCGCTGCTGGAGCTCCGAAAGACCATGTCCCACGGTGAGGGCGTGACCTTTGACCCCACACCTGCCAAACCTCACCTCTCTAACCCTTGAACCTTTTCCACCTTAAACACCTCCAGCTGTCTTAACTCTCTTCACAGCTTTAAACCACTTTCAGGTTCTCAAATCTTTTTTACAAGCCTTCACAAATCTTCAATTATCTTTACCAGCCCTTAATATCCTCTAAAAATCCTTAAATGAACCTGAAATAAACCCTAAATGTGCCATTTTCATCTTCCAACAAAGTAATAATGTGTGTGATGTCACTGTGGTGAGTGATGTCACCGTAAAATGTGATGTCACTGTGTTGTGGGATGTCATTGTGCTGTGTGATATCACTGTGGTATATGATGTCACTGTGTTGTATGATGTCACTGTTCTTTGTGATGTCACTGTAGTGTATGCTATCGCTGTGCTGTGTGATGTCACTGCGGTGTGTGATGTCACTGTGGTATGATGTCACTGTGTTGCGTAATGTCATTGGTCTGTATGATGTCACTGTTCTTTGTGATGTCACTGTGGTGTAACTGTGCTGTGTGATGTCACTGTGCTGTGTGAAGTCACTGTGGTGTATGATGTCACTCTGTATTGTGATGTCGCTGTGTTGTGTGATATCACTGTGGTATGTAATGTCACTATATTGTGTGATGTCACTGTGATGTGTGATGTTACTGTGTTGTGTTAAGTCACTGTGGTGTGTGATGCCACTGTGGTATGTGATGTCACTTTGTAGTGTGATGTCACTCTGATATTTGATGTCACTGTGCTGTGTGATGTCACTGTGGTGTATGATGTCACCGTGGTATGTGATGTCACTATGGTGTAGAATGTCACTGTGATATGTGATGTCACTGTGCTGTATGATGTCACTGTGTAGTGTGATGTCACTGTGTTATGTGATGTCACTGTGTAGTGTGATGTCACTGTGTTATGTGATGTCACTGTGTTGTTTGATGTCACTGTGCTGTGTGATGTCACTGTGTTGTTTGATGTCACTGTGCTGTGTGATGTCACTGTGTTGTTTGATGTCACTGTGCTGTGTGATTTCACTGTGGTGTATGATGTCACTGTGCTTTGTGATGTCGCTGTGCTGTGTGATGTCATTGGTCTGTGTGATGTCACTGTGGTCTTAGATGCCACTGTGGAATGTGATGTCACTCTGCTGTGGAATGTCACCGTCTCGTGTGATGTCACTGTGTTGTTTGATTCCACTGTGCTGTGTGATCACTGTGTAGATCTTCCAGAAAAACGCGGGCCAAAATCCTTGATTACACGACTAAATATGCGGGCTTTTTATGCAGGAAAATTGCGGAAATTTGCAAAGTATGCGAATAGTTGTGAAATATGTAAAATAGATGCGAAATATGCAATATATGCAAGAACTGGGAAAAAAGATTCCTCTTCTGACATCCTGTTATTAGGCTACTACTGAATGAAAAAGAAATTTTAAGATAAATTGTTGTACTAGATACAAGACACATCACAGTAAGTGCTGGTTATGTTTCATTTATTATTAACTTAAGCATGGCTTAAACATTCCTCCACACATTTCTCAAAAATTAAACATTCTTTCTGCTTCGTTGTACCTTGAGGTAGAGCACTGCACTGCACTGTTTTCAAACACAGGTAAAACTTAACTGATGAACATCAACATCAAATATAAAAGCTCTCAATGAGCCAATACTTGTTCTAAATATGAGCGTCTTATTGCACTTTAGGGAACCCTGCTCAGTGAAACCACTGAACAATACCATATTGCTATATTAATGTACAAAAGAAAGTGCATATATGCAATATCAAAATAAAACAAAGTGTAATCTCTGGGTATTTCTGATACATGAAAAATTACGAGATAACAAAATAGAGACCCAATCCTATTTCTTTTCCCTTCTCCCTCTCTCTCAAAACAATGCATCAGTTTCTGAAAAATTAAATAACTAAAACTGAGAAACAAGCATTTATTTCGGTTATAGTCTTCTCATTTTTATGCGGAAATTGTACAATCAAGCATGACCCGCATATTTCGCATTTTTTCCGCGAAAATGTGTGATTATTGCGGGAATTATGCACCGTCCTGCGGGGAAATATGCAGCATTTTGGGAAATATTCGACCCCCGCATAATCAGCAACAGATTGGTGATTTTTGCGGGAATTCATGCGATCGCATAATTGCGTTTTTCTGGAGGGTCTAACTGTGGTGAATGATGTGACTGTAAAGTGTGATGTCACTGTGTTGTCTGATGTCACTGTGGTATGTCATGTCACTTTGGTGTATGATGTCACTGTCGTATAAGATGTCATTGGTGCTGTGTGATGTCACTGGTGCTGTGTGATGTCACTGTGCTGTGTGATGTCACTGGTGCTGTGTGATGTCATTGTGCTGTGTGATGTCACTGGTGCTGTGTGATGTCACTGTGCTGTGTGATGTCACTGGTGCTGTGTGATGTCATTGTGCTGTGTGATGTCACTGGTGCTGTGTGATGTCACTATACTGTGTGATGTCACTGTGGTGTATGATTTCACTGTAGAATTAGATGTCACTGTGCTGTGTGATGTCACTGTGGTATGTGATGTCACTGTTGTGTATGATGTCACAGTCGTATAAGATGTCACTGTGCTGTGTGATGTCACTGTGGTGTGTGATGTCACTTTGGTGTATGATGTCACAGTCGTATAAGATGTCACTGTGCTGTGTGATGTCACTGTGCTGTGTGATGTCACTGTGGTGTGTGATGTCACTTTGGTGTATGATGTCACAGTCGTATAAGATGTCACTGTGCTGTGTGAATTCACTGTGGTATGTGATGTCACTGTGCTGTATGATGACTTTGTGTAGTGTGATGTCACTGTGAAGTGTGATGTCATTTTTGTGTGTGATCTAACTGTGGTATGTTATGTCACTGTGGTGTATAATGTCACTGTAGTATAAGAATTCACTCTGCTGTGTGATGTCACTGTGTTGTGTGATGCTACTGTGCTGTGATGTCACTGTGTTGTGTGATTTCACTGTATTGTGTGATTTCACTGTGGTGTATGTCACTGTGGTATTAGATGTCACCGTGCTGCGTGATGTTACTGTGGTGTATAATGTCACTGTGCTTTGTGATATCACTGTGCTGTGATATGTCACTGTCTAATGTGATGTCACTGTGTAGTGGGATGTCACTGTGTAGTGTGATGTCACTGTGGTATTACATGTCAGTGTGTAGTGTGATGTCACTGTGCTTTGTGATGTCACTGTGGTATGTGATGTCACTGTGGTGTATGTCATTGTGGTATTAGATGTCACCGTGCTGCGTGATGTTACTGTGGTGTATGATGTCACTGTGCTTTGTGATATCACTGTGCTGTGGTATGTCACTGTCTAATGTGATGTCACTGTGTAGTGAGATGTTACTGTGTTGAATGATGTCCCTTTGCTGTGTGATGTCACTGTGTAGTGTGATGTCACTGTGGTATTAGATGTTACTGTGTAGTGTGATGTCACTGTGCTTTGTGATGTCACTGTGGTATGCTGCAGGGGCAGTTCTGTTGGACCTGAAGCAGACGACCCTCCCAGGTATCGCCCAGCAGGTGGTGGAACAGATGGTGATCTCAGATCAGATCAGACCTGAAGATCGAACCAACGTTCTCAAGGCTCTGCTGCTCAGACACAGGTACATCCAGCTGTCAATCATCCAGCTGTCAATCATCCAACTGTCAATCATTCAGCTGTCAATCATCCAGCTGCCAATCATCTAAAACTCATTTGCCAATCTATTTACCATCTATTAATCAATCCAAATACCCATCTTAACATCCATCCATCTATCCATCAATATATCATCATTCATCCATCCATCCATCCATTCAACATCCATCCATCCATCCATCCATCCATCCATCCACCCATCCATCCATCCATCCATCCATCCATCCATTCAACCATCCATCATCCATCCATTCATCCAACCATTCATCAATCCTTCCATCTATCCTTCTATTATTTCTTTTTCTGAGTAAACAAACATGTTTTTTCTCTTGTGCTTTTTCAGCCATCCCAGTGATGAGAAAGATCACAGTCTGTTCAACAAGAACATCTCTGCAGCCAACATGGCCAACTTGATTGACAGGCACATGAACCAACCAGAGCACGCTGTCAGTGTGACCAATCACAGAGAAGCTGAAGGACAGAAGAACAAGGTAAGGAGCAAAGAGCTTTATGTTTTTGGTAACCAGTCCCCAGACTTCTGTGGATTTCTCTGCTTTTATTTTGCTTGTTTATCGTCTGATGTACAAACCTGTGCGTCCAGAAAGAAGCCCCACCCCTCTGCCACTCCAGGTCCAAACACGAGGAGAAGCTGATGGAGAAGATCCCTGAGCGAGCCGAGGCCACGGTGGTCCTCGTAGGTATGTGTCCTGGTAGTGTTTGGTGTGTGGAGCAGCAGACTGTGGGCTCACTGTGCCCTGTGCTGTGTCTGCAGGCAGCGTGGGCTTCCTGGACCAGCCCTCCATGGCCTTCGTCAGGCTGCAGGAGGCCGTCCTGCTCGAGTCAGTCCTTGAGGTCCCTGTTCCTGTCAGGTTCCTCTTCCTTCTGCTGGGCCCTCCTACCGCCAACATCGACTATCACCAGATTGGACGCTCCATCTCCACGCTCATGTCAGACAAGGTGAGCCCACGCCAGGTGTCCCAGCTCTCCACAGAGGGACGTTAGTAAAGCTAAAGCACTCCAGACGGACCTGTGTTTGGGTGGCAGGTGGTCTCAGAGGCTCTGATTGGTCAGTCCTGCTGAGCCTGGATCTTCCTCTCAGACCATCGCTCTGTTCAGCAGAGGCTCTAAAGTGTTACTCCACATTCAGATATAAAAACAGCTTAAACTCTGTGGGCCAGTTTGGGCCAGTTTGGTTCTTTGAGGCAGTTAGCAGTGGAGTGAACATATTTATAAATCATCGATAGCCAATATACAAAGTGTCTGACTTATTAAAATTTCTTGTGTTTGCTGATGACACCAATAATTTATGTACTGGAGAAAACATCGAGCAGCTGCTAAATATGGTCCAGAATGAATTGTGTAAGCTGAAATGTTGGTTTGACAAAAACAAGCGATCACTAAATGTTACTGAAACACAATTAATGGTGTTTGGAAATAGAAAGACGTATGGTATAATTGAGTTGGCAATTGATGACATACTTACTAATAGAGTCTAAAGTAAGTTCTTTGGTATTCTGGTTGACCATAAGCTGGGCTGGAAACCATACATAAAATATTTGTGCTCAAAAATATCAATGAGTATTGGAATAATCAGCAAAACAAAATATTTACTGCCACAAAAATCACTATGCACCCTCTACTGCTCCAAGATTCTGCCATAGCTCTCCTACTGTGCTGAAGTCTGGGGTAACACCTATAAGACCAATCTACAAAAGATCTGCACATGACAATAAAGAGTTATACGGATCATAAATCATTCTGGATACAGAGATCACACTAACCCTCTGTTTTTACAATCAAAACTGCTAAAATATTATGACATAGTTAATCTGAAAACAGCTCAAGTGCTATATAAAGCACTGCACAATAATTTACCCGGTAATTTACATTAAAAAAAATCAAAACCAGAGAGGGGGGCTATAATCTAAGGGGTGAACATAATTTTCATTTGTCCCATCATTCACTCAACTTTTAAAAGTTTGTGCATTTCTGTTTGTGGAGTCAAACTCTGAAACAGACTGGATGTCACTTTAAAAATGTGCAGTAATATGCAAATATTTAAATTACACTATAGAAAAGTACTACTAAACTCATACAGGTAATTTAGTTATAACGTGGCCTTGGACGAAAACACTGATTACTATGAACATCTGTAAGTAATTATAGTCAGTAACTTAAAATGTAGTTTAGAACAGATATACTACGGGGAATTTTATAGTATTATGAGATGGATGTTAATGAATACTGTTGACATTAAGTTTGATTACTTAAACACTGTATATATATAATATGTGGATTTGTATTATGTGGACAAATAATGTATATAATGATTTCTCTGAAGTGCTTACTCTTAATTAGGATGTTTTGTTTGTTGTCGTGGTGATTAATATGAAGAAGGAGGTTACTATTACCCATGAATTTACATTGTTTCCATGAATAATGACAGCTGGTATTGAGCTATAATTCAGTAACTTTTTTGTAATGAAGGGGCAGGACTGGATCAGCTCTGTGTTTCTTTCTGTTCATTCTCAAACTGTTTGCTGTGCATGTGTTTGCACTCACATGCTTAATTTGTTAATGTACTGTAACAGTACAGTTGGTTTACATGTTACTTGTTTGGATTTGGTTGTTGTTGTTTGTTATTTCTTTATTTCCTTTTGTTTTCTTTTTTTAAAGTTTGAGATAAATAAATAAAATAAATAAAAACTAAATAAAAAACTTGAACTCAAACTTAAGATGAAGCAGTCAGTGTGCCTCATGCTGCCGTGTTAGGCCGTAAATCCTTAAACTCTGTAAACTCCTGGATGGACCGTGTCCCCGTGGTCTCGTCAGGTAAACGAGGGCCTCTGTCTGACTCACCTGGTTACAGGTGTTCGACCCCCTGATGGAGCTTTACAAACGTTCAGATTCAGTCCAGGTAACCTGGTCCACTCAGCCTCATAAGCTCCGCCTCTTTTCTCCCTTAGCACTTTCACGATGCTGCGTATCAGGCGGACGACCGCCACGACCTGCTGGCAGCCATCAACCGTTTCCTGGACTGCAGCGTGGTGCTGCCGCCCTCTGAGGTCGGCGGGGACGACATGCTGCACTCTGTCGCTCGCTTCCAACGAGAAATGCTGCGGCAGCGGGAGGAGGAGCAGAGCGGCAAGCAGCAGGAGAAGCAGAGCAGCGCTGCACGGGACGAGGGTCTGACCATGCACTTCACTTATTTGTTATTTATTATTTTTATTATTTTTATTTATTGATTCTTATTTATTTAATTAATTATTGATGATTTTTATTTAATTAATTAATTAATTAGTATTTTTATTTATTCAATTAAATTATTTATTTTTTATTATTCTTTTGTTTATTTATTTATTTATTTATTTATTTATTTATTATTTATTCTTTTATTTATATTATTTTATGACATCTTTTTGTAAGTTGTTATAAACGGTTGTGAAGTTAAATCAAGTTTTCTGGAACACTCTGATTTTCTCTGACCTCCCTGATCCACTGACCATGTGATGGGGAAACAGAGTCCTTGTGATTTTTCAGCTTTAATGATTTTTTAATTTAATGCTCTCAGTTTCTTTGTTGGAAACAGTTTGACACTTTGACCTTTACAGGCGGGTCGTGGGAGGGGCTTAACCCTTTAACTTCCTGTCTTTTCATTCAGCAGCATTTCAGCTGAATGAATCACACATACGTAGGTCAACCAGCTGGTTGACCTGCCTGTTAAGAGTTATCCCAGTGGGACTGAATTTAGTTTATTTCTGCAGTAAAAAAAACTGTTCTGTTATTTTCATATGAAAACATCACAGAAAGCTAAATTTAGATATGTCAAAGCTGACCCAGTTTCTTGGGGAATCACTGATACGTTTTTTATCACCACATTTATTTCCTTCGTCTAAATTCTGATGCTGAAGGATTTGGAAATATGTAAAAATCTTTAAACGTACTCCAGTGTATGTTCATACTGTTAGACTCCTGAGGAGATATGCAATAACGGTTCACTTCTCATTTATTTTGGATTTCAAACAATTATATTCATGTGCAGCAGCACCACAAGTAAAAACATACAGATATGGGCTTTGAGATCTACAGCAAAAGTCAACCGCACGGTTACAATGCCAGTCAGAGGGTGAAAGTGGACACGTGAACGTTGAATATTTGGTTTTGAAAATCACTGTAATGTCCAAAAAGTTTGATAAGTTGGAGAAAAGTGTGACAGTGCCCCCTGGGGACCGTTTCACCTGCTGCCTCTGATCCCGTAGACGCCCTTGTTCCCTCCAAACAAGGCGAGGAGCCTCTGCGGCGCAGCGGGCGTTTCTTTGGCGGCCTCATCAAGGACGTGACCCGGCGTTACCCTCAGTACCTGAGCGACCTTCAGGACGCCCTCAACCCTCAGTGCATGGCTGCCATCATCTTCATCTACTTCGCCGCCCTGTCGCCCGCCATCACCTTCGGGGGCCTGCTGGGTGAGTGCACACACTGTGGCGACGGCCGCCTGTGGCTTCATGGCTGTGACCTCTGACCTCTCTCTCAGGGGAGAAGACGGACGGCCTGATCGGTGTGTCGGAGCTGATCGTGGCCACGTCGCTGCAGGGGATCATCTTCGCCGTGCTCAGCGCTCAGCCTCTGCTGATCATTGGCTTCTCCGGGCCGCTGCTGGTGTTCGAGGAGGCCTTCTACACGGTGAGCTGAGCCTCAGAGTCTGGACCAGAAACAGTTTCAGAGAGAGATGATCGGAGGACATTAAAATAAATCATGTTTCTGCTGTTGTTTTGATGCCTTCTCAAATGTCTTGCATAGTTTAAACAATAACTGTCAGTAATGCTGCGTTCCAGATAACCCGTAACTCGTGTCTTTCCTACCTGTAACTCGTGAAAGTGCACTGGAGCAGCAGGCGAACTCTTAAAGGAGACATATCATGCTGATGCATGATTTAATACTTAGATATAATATAATAAATTTGAAAACAAGACCTTACACCCCCTTAATTTTCAAAAAATGAGATATTGTATTTTTCAAACGCGAGATTTCAAACGTCATGACATCACGAGGTACCTTTCTTTTTATTGGAGTAATCTGATAAAACACTTCCTCCTCTGTGATGTCCGTTAGCCACAAAACCGTCACCGAGGAACATATCCACCAGCAACAGTATATAGGTCCCTAGCTCACATTCACTCATTACCAGCTCTGGCCTGTAGGGGGACTCAATACGCGGTTGCTGCTTTGAGCCTGCCGGAAAATACAGTAGAAGAAGAAGAAGGACAGGCTGGCTCTACCCCCGATAGAACTGACCAATCAGAGCACAAAGGGCTGTGACGTTACGAGGTAACTTTAGGTCATCCTGAGATCCGAGTGTTTCAACAAGACCTTGTTAATGGCCTAAAATGAGGATTTTGAGAACGCTATTGTGGGGCAATGAAGGCACTAAATGACTTGTACTGAGGGCAGAAATGCTTTACAGGCATCCTAGTCTGGCATAGTGAAAAGGAGAAACAAGCATGATATGTCCTCTTTAACCAAACTCGTACCAGATCGATGTTTGAGTTACGACTCATGACGTCACATCACTGCCTAAACAAAATGGCAGCAATGACAAACACTGTAAAGTATCAGCTTCTGTTACCTTGTGCCTCGTTTCCCCGCTTCTGTTTCACTCAAATGAGTTAGTTGATAAAGCATAAATCTTATAATGCCTGTTATGTTGGTTCATTTACATCCCAAAATTCCTTGCGCTCAAACCGAAGTCGTAATTTCCTGGAACACTTTCAAAACTCTGAGAATCCAATTGGGAAATTTCCGAGTTACTGGTCGCCTGGAACGCAGCATTATTGTTCCTTGTTAGTCCATATCCTACCTGTCTTCAGGTTTGTTTATGCTCGACCAGCAATTCAGAGTTTTATTGGTTGGCAGGTGTGAACTACACCATGTGACCTAACAGACTTCTTATCTCACAGTTAACACGAGTCTGATCACCACTACAGCAGCTGTACCAGAACTGAGAGTTACAAAAAAGCTCTAAAACTGAAGAACTTTCATGAATAACCAAACTATTCTTCAAGCAAATGCTTTTATTAAGCTGTCAAAAAGAAAACAAACAAAATCTGAATTTATTACAAAACTCAAATTCACAAACCTTTTAAACTTAATATCCAGGGTAAAGTCACCTGACTTGAAAAAATAATGAAAAATGTAGCGTACTCTTAAACTGTGGTATTACTTTTTGATTTGAGTTCTTGTAGGCGGAGAAAATAGCCTTTGTTCTTGGTACGGTACTTTCCTGTTAGCGTCTATTTCTGTGTGACAGGCTCTTACAGTCTGTGTCTTACTGAGGGAGAGGAGAGAACTTTCTACTGTATCTGATGGACTTAGTGACACATGGAGCTCAAACAACCCCACTTCAAAAAAACTGAACTGTCCCTTTAAAGATAAACACTCTATCAGCTGTGTGCTGTGTTAATTTAAAACATGGCGGCAGACTTTGAACACAGGAGCTGAAATTTTGCTTTTCATGTTGTGCTTGTTGAACGAGTGGAGTGATAAAGAACTTATCAACCATTCTGTGTTTTAACACTCTAACTCCTCCGATCACCACGGCTGTGTCCACCTGCCTCTGTGTGAACAGAAACAGTTTGGACCAAACCATTGTGAGGGGAGGGGGGTGTCATCAGTTAAAGCTGTCTGACAATGTTAAGTAGCATTACTGTGTTTGAACGTCTAAACATGTCACTGTGCTACCAGAAAAATCTTATTTGAACAGGATTTTTGGGGGGGACACGTCCTTCTTAAAGGCGTTTCGCTCGCTTTAGCTAACAGGCTAACTCTCCACCCCGCCGTGTGTTCCAGTTCTGCAAAGACAACGAGATCGAGTACCTGACCGGCCGAGTCTGGATCGGCATCTGGCTCGTGCTCATCGTGGTCCTGACCGTGGCCTTCGAGGGAAGCATCCTGGTCCGCTACGTTTCCCGCTTCACCCAGGAGATCTTCTCCTTCCTCATCTCGCTCATCTTCATCTACGAGACTTTCGCCAAGCTGGTCAAGGTGAGGTCAGAGGTCAAAGGTCAGCATGTGTGTGGTCGTCCAGGTGTTGGTCTGGAGGTCAGAAGGTCAGGCTCAGTCCTGACTCTGTTTGTTTCCCTCTTCAGATCTTCCAGGAGCATCCTCTGTACAACTGCCACCTCGGAAACCAAACGGCGCCCGAGCCCAAGTGCAACTTCACCGTCACCGCCGGGAATTCTGGGAAAGTGGTGGGCGAGCCGAACACCGCGCTGCTGTCGCTCGTGCTCATGGCGGGAACGTACTTCATCGCCTTCTACCTGCGCAAGTTCAAGAACAGCTCCTTCTTCCCCGGACGGGTCAGTGAGCACAGCACAACAACACACACAGGAGTACACAAATACACACAGAGGTACACAGAGGAGTACACACAGAAAAGTACACAAGAAAGTACACAACAGAGTACACAAGAACACACAGAAAAGTACACAAATACACACAGAAATACACAAATACACATGAAGTACACAAAGAAGTACACAAATACACAGAAATACACAAATAAATACACACAGAAAGTACACAACTGAGTACACAAATAAATACACACAGAAGTACACAGAGGGGTACACACAGAAAAGTACACAAGAAAGTACACAAGGGAGTACACAAATGCACACAGGGGAGCACAATGAAGTACACAAAGAAGAAATCAAAGAAGTTTACAAGTACACACAGAGCACACACACATTCACAAGTGCACACAGAAGGACACAAAGAAGAGCAAAAGTATAAACAAACACACAACGCAGTATACTAGTACACCAAAAAGTATTCAAAGACAAACACAAGTATACAAAATATGAAGAAAAAAGGAGAAATACACAAAGACAAACACCATTACACAAAGAAATACATAAGAACGTTTAAAATACAAATAAACAAAAAGAATTTGTGGAATCACTACACAAAGTACACAAACTGGTGTACACAGAAAGAGACAAGTACAGAGAATAATGCACGAACACAAAGAGGAACACGAGTGTACAGAGAAGTAAACAACAACAGAAATACAACAGAAATTAAAACGGGAGTTCATAAAGAAGAACAAAATGAAAATAAACGCTGAAATAAAAACTGAACACAAGCTAAACACAAAGAAATAACACCGCAGAGAAGAACACAATGTTCAGAGATGCTCAGACCCAGATGTGGTAAACTCTGAAAAGTGTTCAAACCTTTTCCTCTTTCCCCCTGAATGCCTCAGACCTTTTCAACAAAGCTTAAAGTTCTCCTTTAGAAATGCGTTAATCCCTGATGTGCTGATGTGTTCCAGCTCCGTAGGATCATCGGGGACTTCGGAGTTCCCATTGCCATCCTCATCATGGTGCTGGTGGACTACAGCGTGGAGGACACTTACACCCAGGTCAGGGGTCAGGGGTCACTGAGAGCCTGGTGTTGGTCTGTGGGAACAAACTGGCCCACTAACCCTGACTCTTCTTCCCGGAGCAGAAGCTGAGCGTGCCCAGTGGCTTCTCCGTGTCCAGCCCTGAGAAGCGTGGTTGGCTGATTTCTCCTCTGGGCTCTGACGGGAACTTCCCTGTTTGGTTTATGGCTGCCAGCATCCTGCCTGCCATCCTGGTCTTCATCCTGATCTTCATGGAGTCCCAGATCACTGCGTACGCCATCTCTGTGTTTGACGGTGGGTCTTTTGTTTTGGCGGGGTGACTGTAGTCCATTTCCTGTTTCCCCTCAGGCTGATCTGCAGTAAGAAGGAGCGCATGCTGACCAAGGGCACCGGCTTCCACGTGGACCTGCTCATCATCGTGGTGGTGGGCGGGCTCTCCGCCATGCTCGGCCTGCCGTGGTTATCTGCCGCCACGGTCCGCTCGGTCACCCACACCAACGCCCTCACCGTCATGAGCAAGTCCGTCGCCCCAGGAGACAAGCCGCGGATCGAGGAGGTGAAGGAGCAGAGGGTGACCGCCTTCGTGGTTGCTGTTCTCGTCGGTAAGACTGCCCCGCTGTCGAGTCCTCGCTATCACCACAACTGTCCCCGCCCCCCTCTGAGCTGTCCCCGCCCCCCTAAGAGCTGCCCTCACCTCTTCTGACCTGTCCCTGCCCCCCTCTGAGCAGTCCCCGCCCTTTCTGAGCTGTGTCTCCGCCCCCTCTGAACTGTCTCCACCCCCCTGCAGGTTTCTCCATTGTCATTGGGGAGGTTCTGAGGCAGATCCCTCTGGCGGTCTTGTTTGGGATCTTCCTCTACATGGGTGTGATGTCAATGAATGGGATCCAGCTCACGGACCGGCTCATCCTGCTGCTGATGCCTCCAAAGTACCACCCTGACCAAAACTACGTCCGCAAGGTTAGCCTCACCCCCTCTCCTTATACTGCACCACAGACTCCTGCCAGGTAACAGACAAGAGAGTTTGGATTTATACTTAGACCAGGTTTAAGACTGTGGACCAGGTTTGATTGTAGACCAGGTTTAAGACTGTGGACCAGGTTTGATTGTAGACCAGGTTTAAGACTGTGGACCAGGTTTAACCATCAACCAGGTGTAAGACTGTGGACCAGGTCAAAGACTTAAAAGAAGTATAAAGTTTAGTCTAGGTTTTCGACTTTAGACCAGGATTTTAGCTTAAAGGAGACATATCATGCTGATGCATGATTTAATACTTACATATAATATAATAAATTTGAAAACAAGACCTTACACCCCCTTAATTTTCAAAAAATGAGATATTGTATTTTTTCTGATATCCTAGAATGAGATTTGATGCCTCTGAAAATAGGTCATTGCGAGATGTCCGCGAGATTTCAAACGTCATGACATCACGAGGTACCTTTCTTTTTATTGGAGTAATCTGATAAAACACTTCCTCCTCTGTGATGTCCGTTAGCCACAAAACCATCACTGAGGAACACATCCACCAGCAGGAGTATATAGCTCCCTCGCTCACACTCACTCATTACCAGCTCTGGCCTGTAGGGGGACTCAATATACGGTCGCTGCTTTGAGCCTGCTGGAAAATACAGTAGAAGAAGAAGGACAGGCTGGCTCAGCCCCCGATAGAACTGACCAATCAGAGCACAAAGGGCTGTGACGTTGCGAGGTAACTTTAGGTCATCCTTGAGACGAAGCGTTTCAACAAGACCTTGATAATGGCCTAAAATGAGGATTTTGAGAACGCTATTGTGGGACAATGAAGGAACTAAATGACTTGTACTGAGGGCAGAAATGCTTTACAGGCATCCTAGTCTGGCATAGTGAAAAGGAGAAACAAGCATGATATGTCCTCTTTAATCTAGATTACATTAGAACAGGGTTCAGACTTAAGACTTAGACTCTAATGTAGACTTTAGCCCTGATTATGGACTTTAAACTAAGACTAAGAAGAATAGGCTTTCAGGTTTGACCCTAAGACCAGGTCTAAGACTTCTGACCTCGTCTTAGACCTATGAGCAGGCTGAAGACCTCAGAGTCCCCCCTCAGCCTCGGTCTCCTCTGCTCTTTGTCTCGTCCAGGTGAGGACCCTGAGGATGCACCTGTACACCATCGTCCAGCTGGTGTGTCTGTCCCTCCTGTGGGTCGTCATGGCGACATCGGCGGCGCTGTCCTTCCCCTTCATGCTGCTGCTCACCATCCCCGTGAGGATGCTGCTGCTGCCCCGGATCTTCAGCAAGAGAGAAATCCAAAGTGTGAGTGACAGACCCTCACCTGTGATCACCTGTCTGCACTGACCTCTGACCTCTGACCTCTCCCCCACAGCTGGACGCAGACGACGCGGAGCCTCACCTGGAGGAGAAGGAGGGGCAGGACGAATACTCACAGCTGCAGATGCCCGTGTGATTGGCTGAGCCTCCCTCATTAGCATACCTGTGGTGTTTCCTGTAGCTCAGCTCCTGTCCATAAGATCTGACTAACTCAATAAACACGTTCATCTCAGCTCAGAGTCTGACCCTCATTGGTGCTGACGGAGGTCCTCAGGACCAGGGGCCTCGTTTAGAAAAGAAAAATAATCTGATGAGATCAGGAGGAAGAAATAAATAATAATAAATAACAAATAAAGCTGGAAGAGTTTGACCTCTCCATGACCTCTTCAAAAACGTCCTGGTCGGGCTGATCCTCACCTCAACAGGAATTATTGATCATCAATAAACTTCAGAAAAGATTGTCTGTGAGCCGGCGGCCATTTTTGTAGTCCTCATGAACAGCTTCTGCTGTTTGATCATCAGCCTCACTGATGCTGATGCTGCCAACCAACCAAACTTCAGATCAACCTTCAGACAGAGAGGCCAATGGAGGCGGAGCTTAAGGCCATCTGACCAATAGAGTCACAAGCTACGTTTCCATTACCCCTCGAATTGTGCAAAACCTGAATATCACAACAAAAAACTGGTCATGGAAACCCCTAAATTTAAAAAAAACCCTCAAATATCACTAAAAGGTTTTTAAGCTCTCAAGAGGAGGTTGTTCAGACGTGTCGATAAAGAGAAATATCGCAAAAGCGCTATGGAAACACTTTTTCTGCAGTTATACGTCACAGGATGTGATGTACCTGGTCACATGATCACTTCTCTCGGAGTAAACATGGAGTGGGAAGTTTGGACAGAGGAGGAGACTGAGACTTTTCTTGCCATTATTCTCAAAAAAAACACACGTGCCATAATAATCATCAAACAAACAGAGGAACACAGAGTGTTTTAAGGAGAGAGAAATGGAAATAAAGGAGAAAGGGTTCGCATCCATCTTCCTGCAGTGAAATCTCGCAGGATGATATCTGACAAGAGTTACGACGCTCCTGCCGAGAACAACCTCCAATGGAAACACGTTCAAATCGCAAATATACTATGTCGAAATTTTAGAAATATCGCTTTTATTTTGCGAACAACTGTAATGGAAAGTCAGCTGCAGTGTGGGCATGTATCCATATGCCAATCATAACTTTCCAAACCAGAAACCCTTCTTAATAAACACTGGAGGGATTAAATAACCCATCTGTACAGTGAGAGAGATGGAAATATTATAACAAAAACATAAATGAATGAATTAAACAACCATGTAGAATCAATTTAAAAACTTAACACAGTGAATAAAAACAACACAAATGCAAACTGATGCTAAAACACAAGAAAATCCTGAATAAATGAAAACACAAATAAAATCTTCCTGACACAGAAACACGTTGAGCTGTTGTTTTTTAGTGTTGTGTGATCTTAGGAGCAGGATCATTTAATAACGGTCACCGACACGTTCAGGTGAGACTCTCTAACATGACGGGCCTGTCCTCCCTCTTCAGGACAGACCCCCCCCCCTTAGCTCCGCCCCCAGCTCAGGTTGCCATGGTGACACCCTGACAATGAGTCCAGTGGAGCTGCGGGGAAACCTGACCCGGAGTGGCGGCTCGTGGTCACCGGATCTGAGCTGCTGAATGTTTGATGGAGGCTGTCAGAGATCCTCACTCACCTGGACAGGTAAGGAGCGGGACAACAGCAGGGACAGAGCTACGGGACACACTTAGGACGGGACACACTGAGGACGGGACACACTGAGGACAGGACACACTGAGGACAGGACAGCTGGACAGGACGCGCTAACAGGCAGGTAACCTTTTTTTTTAAATGTATTTTTGGGCGTTTTGTGCTGTTATTGAGAGAGACAGTGGACAGGCCTGTGAAGAGGGTTGAGAGACTAGAGGAGACGCTCAAAGTGACCACAGTCTGGACTCAAACCCGGGCAGCAGATGTTTGTATCTGGGACGCACCTGGTCGATAACCACTCCTCCAAAACCACCACCCTGATCAGCAGATTCTTACGTGAGAATCTTCTTTCTCCTCCAGTCTGACGCTCAGTCTGAACTTCTGTAGGTCACCTGGACCAGGTCTACATGTCCAGGTGCACTTAGCCATTGCCCTGTGATTGGCTGATTAGCTACATGTATTTAAATAATCAGTGAACACATTTAAAAATCCACCTGTGATTTTTTTGTATGTCTAACAGACACAGGTTTGATCATTTTGACCTTTGTACTTAAAGAAGACGAGTGTCAGAGTTTACGTCCATCAGGTCTGGGTCTGTCACTGACTGACCGAGCAGAGACCCCCCTCCGTGTCCTACTGTTTGCTCCTTCCTAAGAATACGTGTTATTTCAGTGAGGAATTATTTTGTGTGACGGTGTATTGGGCCACTTAAAGAAAAAACAAAACACATCAAGAATAAACATCACAGTACAGTACAGTACTAAGAATGAGGAGGAGCAGGAAAACTTAAGGTGGTGGAAATACAGAGGAGAAATACAGTACGTAACGGTAAAATGTCAGACTTGTCAGTGGTTTATGCTAATAATGCTGCAGGTATAGACAGACCATCAGGCCGTTAAGAACAGTTAACGGTAAAACAACAGCAACAGACCTTTTTACAACTTATTACACACTATTACCTGTCGAAAAGGTAAAGATACTGTGACAAGTAATGGCTCTTATATTCATATTCCTCTGCTGCTCCTGTTGTTGAAGCTTCGCTCTCAGTCACTTTCAGTTCAGGCACTTTGCACTGTGGGTAACAGTAGGCGAAGCAGACTGTGAGTTTGTTCTCGTATCAGTACGTCAGCCGGGGTTTTTTTGCCTACTGCAACTTCGCTTTTGTTCACATACTGTATACTGCAGACTACAGTTTGGGCCAATCAGTACGCTCTGTTAGTATAGAAGGTGAATTGAAAACGGTCACTGTCTTCATGTGATGACAGCGCTGATGTCGAAGCAGGACTCTAAGCCATGAGATAACAAAGTTCACCTGTGCGCAGGTAATGGTGTCAGGATGTCCGACGGGAGGCAGCGATCTTTGTCCACCTCAGGAGAGTCCCTGTATCAGGTCCTCGCCCTGCAGAAAGGCTGCAGCCATGATGAAATCAAGAAGTCCTACAGGTGAGAGCATTAGCCCCACCCACTTACCTGCACCAAGTAAGGAGTCAGCTGACTGTTAGTCTGTAAATGTAAATGAACTGCATCATAATCAAACATAAACATTCAGATCAGTCATTAAAGCAGAATAACACGATAAAAATATTAAACAGGATTATCTGTGAGAAGAACTTTGTCACCTTTCACTGTTTTATCCATCAGCATGATTCAGCATATCATATGTCTGTGTCTATGTTTATGTCTATGTTTATGTCTATGTTAATGTCTGTGTTTATGTCTGTGTTTATGTCTGTGTTTATGTCTGTGTTTATGTCTATGCTTATGTCTTTTTATGTCTATGTTTATGTCTATGTTTATGTCTATCTTTATGTCTATGTTTATGTCTATGTTTATGTCTGTGTTTATGTCTATGTTTATGTCTATGTTTATGTCTGTGTTTATGTCTGTGTTTATGTCTATGTTTATGTCTGTGTTTATGTCTGTGTTTATGTCTGTGTTTATGTCTATGTTTATGTCTATGTTTATGTCTATCTTTATGTCTATCTTTATGTCTGTGTTTATGTTTATGTCTATGTTTATGTCTATCTTTATGTCTGTGTTTATGTCTGTGTTTATGTCTGTGTTTATGTCTTTTTATGCCTATGTTTAAGGCTAAGTTTATGTCTATGTTTATGTCATGTTTATGTCTGTGTTTATGTCTGTGTTTATGTCTATGTTTATGTCTGTGTTTATGTCTATGTTAATGTCTATGTTTATGTCTGTGTTTATGTCTGTGTTTATGTCTGTGTTTATGTCTTTTTATGCCTATGTTTAAGGCTAAGTTTATGTCTGTGTTTATGTCTATGTTTATGTCTATGTTTATGTCATGTTTATGTCTGTGTTTATGTCTATGTTTATGTCTATGTTTATGTCTGTGTTTATGTCTATGTTTATGTCTATGTTTATGTCTGTGTTTATGTCTGTGTTTATGTCTATGTTTATGTCTGTGTTTATGTCTGTGTTTATGTCTATGTTTATGTCTGTGTTTATGTCTGTGTTTATGTCTGTGTTTATGTCTATGTTTATGTCTATGTTTATGTCTATGTTTATGTCTGTGTTTATGTCTATGTTTATGTCTGTGTTTATGTCTATGTTTATGTCTATGTTTATGTCTGTGTTTATGTCTGTGTTTATGTCTGTGTTTATGTCTGTGTTTATGTCTGTGTTCATGTCTATGTTTATGTCTATGTTTATGTCTATGTTTATGTCTGTGTTTATGTCTATGTTTATGTCTGTGTTTATGTCTGTGTTTATGTCTGTGTTTATGTCTGTGTTTATGTCTATGTTTATGTCTATGTTTATTTTTGTGTTTATTTCTGTGTTTATGTCTTTTTATGTCTATGTTTATGTCTGTGTTTATGTCTATGTTAATGTCTATGTTTATGTCTGTGTTTATGTCTATGTTTATGTCTGTGTTTATGTCTGTGTTTATGTCTGTGTTTATGTCTATGTTTATGTCTGTGTTTATGTCTGTGTTTATGTCTGTGTTTATGTCCGTGTTTATGTCTGTGTTTATGTCTATGTTTATGTCTGTGTTTATGTCTGTGTTTATGTCTGTGTTTATGTCTATGTTTATGTCTGTGTTTATGTCTATGTTTATGTCTGTGTTTATGTCTGTGTTTATGTCTGTGTTTATGTCTATGTTTATGTCTGTGTTTATGTCTATGTTTATGTCTGTGTTTATGTCTGTGTTTATGTCTTTTTATGTCCATGTTTATGTCTGTGTTTATGTCTGTGTTTATGTCTGTGTTTATGTCTATGTTTATGTCTGTGTTTATGTCTATGTTTATGTCTGTGTTTATGTCTGTGTTTATGTCTGTGTTTATGTCTGTGTTTATGTCTATGTTTATGTCTGTGTTTATGTCTATGTTTATGTCTATGTTTATGTCTATGTTTATGTCTGTGTTTATGTCTGTGTTTATGTCTGTGTTTATGTCTATGTTTATGTCTGTGTTTATGTCTGTGTTTATGTCTGTGTTTATGTCTATGTTTATGTCTATGTTTATGTCTATGTTTATGTCTATGTTTATGTCTGTGTTTATGTCTGTGTTTATGTCTGTGTTTATGTCTGTGTTTATGTCTGTGTTTATGTCTATGTTTATGTCTGTGTTTATGTCTATGTTTATGTCTTTTTATGTCTATGTTTAAGGCTATGTTTATGTCTATGTTTATGTCTTTTTATATCTGTGTTTATGTCTATGTTTATGTCTTTTTATGTCTATGTTTATGTCTATCTTTATGTCTATGTTTATGTCTTTTTATGTCTATGTTTAAGGCTATGTTTATGTCTATGTTTATCTCCATTTATGTCTATGTTTATGTCTATGCCTAAGGCTATGTTTTTGTCTATGTTTATGTCTTTTTATGTCTATGTTTAAGGCTATGTTTATGTCTATGTTTATCTCCATTTATGTCTATGTTTATGTCTTTTTATATCTGTGTTTATGTCTTTTTATGTCTATGTTTATCTCCATTTATGTCTATGTTTATGTCTTTTTATATCTGTGTTTATGTCTTTTTATGTCTATGTTTATCTCCATTTATGTCTATGTTTAAGGCTAAGTTTATGTCTATGTTTATGTCTTTTTATGGCTATGTTAATGTCTATATTTAAGGCTTTGTTTATGTCTATGTTTATGGCTATGTTTATGTCTATGTTAATATCTTTTTATGTCTATGTTTAAGGCTCTGTTTATGTCTATGTTTATGTCTTTTTATGTCTATGTTTATGTCTATCTTTATGTCTATGTTTATGTCTTTTTATGTCTATGTTTAAGGCTATGTTTATGTCTATGTTTATGTCTTTTTATATCTGTGTTTATGTCTTTTTATGTCTATGTTTATCTCCATTTATGTCTATGTTTATGTCTATGCCTAAGGCTATGTTTTTGTCTATGTTTATGTCTTTTTATATCTGTGTTTATGTCTTTTTATGTCTATGTTTATCTCCATTTATGTCTATGTTTATGTCTTTTTATATCTGTGTTTATGTCTTTTTATGTCTATGTTTATCTCCATTTATGTCTATGTTTAAGGCTAAGTTTATGTCTATGTTTATGTCTTTTTATGGCTATGTTTATGTCTATATTTAAGGCTTTGTTTATGTCTATGTTTATGTCTTTTTATGGCTATGTTTATATCTTTTTATGTCTATGTTTATGTCTATGCTTAAGGCTATGTTTATGTCTATGTTAATATCTTTTTATGTCTATGTTTAAGGCTCTGTTTATGTCTATGTTTATGTCTTTTTTTGGCTATGTTTATGTATATCTTTATGTTTATGTTTATGTCTTTTTATGTCTATGTTTATGTCTATGTTTATGTCTATGTTTATGTCCATGTTTATGTCTATATTTATGTCTGTGTTTATATCTGTGTTTATATCTATATTTATGTCTGTGTTTATGTGTGGCATCTGTGTTTATATTTATATTACTAATGTCTATGTTTATGTTCCGTGTTTATGTCTGTGTTTATTTCTGTATGTCTGCGTCTATGTTTAACTCTGTGTTTATCTCTGTATATCTGTATTTGTAATACTGTGTTTTATGTCTGTGTTTATGTCTATCTTAATGTTTGCGTTTATCGCTGTTTATGGCTCGTGTATTATGGCATCTGTTTTTATAAGTCTATGTTTATGTCTGTGCTTATGTTCTGTGTTTAATGTCTGTGTTTATGTCTGTGTTTATGTCTACTTCATTTATTATCTATATTTAGTGTCATTTTATATCTATGTTTATATCTATGTTTATGTCTATCATTTTATGTCTATGTTTATATCTATGTTTAATGTCTATCATTTTATGTCTGTGTTTTATGCCTTATGTTGTATATCTATGTTTGTATGCTCTGTGTTTGTTGTCTGTGTTTGTGTCTGTGTTTTATGTCTGTGCTTATGTCTGTGCTTATGTCTGTTTTATGTCTAAGTGCGTTTATATCTATGCTTTATGTCTATGTTTATGTCTATATATTTGCGTCTGTGCTTGTGTCTGCGCTGCGTTGTGCGTCTGTGCTTTGGTGTCTATGTGTTATGTATCCTGTGTTTTTACATGTCTGTGTTTATATCTATATTTATAATATTCTGTGTTTATGTCTATGTTTATGTCTATGTTTATGTCTCTGTGTTTAGCTATCTATGTTTATAATACCTATATTTTATGTCTATGTTTATATCTGTATTTATATATGTTTTATGTCTGTATTTATCTATGTTTATATCTTGTTTATCTTTTTATGTCTATATATATATCTATGTGTTTATATCTGTATTTATATCCTATGTTTATGTCTTACCTATACTTCACAAAGGTGTCAGCTGTCAATCAGACAAAATGCGCAAATTACTCATCATTGGCTAAATCTGACACTCATGAATCTCATGAAGCATTATACTGTGAACATGTGTTGCATGTCTGACAATTATCATCCCATTCCCTCAGATGTAATCCCTCTGTAGTGAGGAGGTCGTGGGAGCAGATAAAAAATAAATACAAAAACATAACTGTGTCTGGTAGGTTGGTCTGTTTCATGTCATATCAGCTGCATTTAAGATTTAAGTCGTCGCCTCAATGAAATCATAAAAACACTCCGATCTGAAGTCTGACCCAAATTAACAATTTAAAATCAGCAAGAAAAAAAATCCTCAAACACATGAATAAAGAGCAGGAATGACATGATGGACCTGATGGAATAATGTTTCACATAAGAATTACATCCTTTTATTTGTCAGGCACTTTATGGTGCATTTGAATGTATGAAAGGTGATATAGACGTGAAGTTTATAGAGCAGGGTGATGCACAATAACAGTGTGAAAGTTAGTGCACCGCTCCTGTGGGTCACACGGGGAATAAACTGCTCCACCTGTCACACAGGTAGATGATTCTGGGCCAAGAGAACCCATATATATATATATGTCTCGTGCTTCGTGCTATGGCCTCTGGTTTCAGGGTCTGATGTGGTTTTGTCTTGTTTCTGTTCCTGAGGCCTATATCACGAAGCAGGATTAATGTCTTAGCGAGGTAACTTCAGGGTTAAACCTGATTCATCGACAGCATGAAGCTGGATCATTTCTGATCAGAGTAGATCACCATGGTGACTCTGAACAGCTAACCTGCTCTGGAGCAGGACAAGTTGGAGGTTGAATCTGATCCTGTGACATGACCCTCGCACTACCCAATCAGCTTCTCCAAATCCATGGCCTGCCCTCTTCTCCTGAACCCGGTAGAAGGAGGCGCACAACTCTTGAGATGAGCATGAAGATGAGAAGGAGTGTCACTATACCGATTTGACCCACAAGATCAACCTGACGACGGGCTATGAGACGTACCTGTTCTCGTCACCCAGAATCATCTACCTGTGTGACCGATGGAGCCGTTTATTCCCCGTGTGACCCGCAGGAGCGGAGCACTAACTGTCACACTGTTATTGTGCATCACCCTGCTCTATAAACTTCACTTCTTTAGCCCCTCTCATACATTCAAATGCACCATAAAGTGCCTGAAAAATAAAAGGATGTAATTCTTATGTGAAACAGCACATTATTCTATTATTCCATCAGGTCCATCATGTCATTCCTGCTCTTTATTCATGTGTTTGAGGATTTTTTTCTTGCTGATTTTTAAATTGTTAATTTTATTTTTTATCTGCTCCCATGAACTCCTCACGGCAGAGGGATTATCTGAGGGAATGGGGTGATAACTGTCAGACATACAACACATTTTCACAGTAAATTGCTTCATGAGAGTGATCAGTGTCAGATATATCCCATAATAAGTACTTTGAGCATTTTCACAGTCCACCACGCATTTTAATAATAATACTTTTTATTTCAGGGGGCTTTTTATAAGACCCAAGGTCACCTTACATGAGTCACAAACAAAGAGCACATGAAGTATAAATAAAAAGTGCATTAAAAGCAGGCATAAAAAGAAACTTTGTCTGTGACTGACAGCTGCTACGATGTTTCATTTCTCTATTATATTGTTTTTTTATCCTAACATCTTAACTTTATCAGACGCTGCTCTTCACATGTGAAATTCAGAGCTCTGTCAGTGCATTACAGAGCTTCTCAGCGTGTTCCCTCCCCTTATACGTGCACGTTCACGGCTCTTGATGAGACAATCCTGGGTTGAGTTACCGTGTTGATAACTTGCGTCGTGCTATCGATTATCCTGATTGCCGTTGTTGTGGTTAATGAATCCGTGATAGATGTGAGTTACCGGGGAGAAGTTGACCACGCTTCGTGATATAGGCCTCTGGTCGTGGATCTGTTTTTTTCAGGGTCTTTTGAGGTTTAATGTCCTGGTCTTGATCGTGGATCTGGTTTTTCAATGTCTATCCTGGTTTTGTCTTGTTTCAGTAACCCCTGGTCTTGATTGTGGATCTGGTTTTCAGAGTCTGATGTGGTTCTGTCTTGTTTCTTTCCCTGGTCTTGATTGTTGATCTGCTTTGTCAGGGTCTGATGTGGTTCTGTCTTGTTTTTGTTCCTGGTCCTAATCGTGGATCTGGTTTTTCAAGGTCTGTCCTTGTTTTCTCTTGTTCAGTTTCCCCTGGTCTTGATTGTGGATCTGTTTTTTTTAGGGTCTGTAGAGGTTTTGTCTTATTTTATGTTCAGTGTCTTGATTGTGGATCTGGTTTTCAGGGTCTGATGTGGTTTTGTCTTATTTCTGTCCCTGGTCTTGATTGTTGATCTGGTTTATCAGGGTCTGATGTGGTTCTGTCTTGTTTCTGTTCCTGGTTTTGATGTGGATGTGGTTTTCAGGGTCTGATTAGGTTTTGTAATGTTTCTGTCCCTGGTCTTGATCGCGGATCTGGTTTTGAGGGTCTCATGAAGTATCTGGCCCCTGGTCTTGTTCATGGTTCTTGTTTTTTCAGGGTCTTTTGAGGTTTTATCTCCTGGTCTTGATCATGGATCTGGATTTTCAAGGTTTGATGTGGTTTCTGTCCCCTGGTCTTGATTGTGGATCTTTTTTTTCAGGGTCTGATGAGGTTTTGTCTTGTTTCTGTTGAGTGTCTTGATTGTGGATCTGGTTTTTCAGGGTCTAATGTGCTTTTGTCTCCTGGTCTTGTTTTGGATCTGGTTTTTCAAGGTCTGTTGAGGTTTTGTAATGTTTCTTTTCCTGGTCTTTATTGTGGATTTGGTTTTCCAAGGTCTGTTGAGGTTTTGTCTTGTTTCTGTCCCTTTGTCTTGATTGTGGATCTGGTTTTTCAGAGTCTGATCTAGTTTTTGTCTCCTGGTCTTGATTGTGGATCTGTTTTTTCAAGGTCTAATGTGGTTTTTGTCTCCTGGTCTTGTTAGTGGATCTTTTTTTTCAGGGTCTGTTGAGGTTTTGTCCTGCTTCTGTCCATGGTCTTTATCGTAATCTGGTTTTTCAGGATTTGTTTAGGTTTTATCTCCTTGTCTTGATTGTGGATCTGGTTTTTCAGGGTCTATTTTGGTTTTGTCTTGTTTCTGTCCCCTGGTCTTGATTGTTGATCTGGTTTTCAGGGTCTGATGTAGTTTTTGTCTCCTGGTCTTGATTGTCGATCTGGTTTTTCAGGGTCTAATGTGTTTTTTGTCTCCTGGTCTTGTTTTGGATCTGGTTTTTCAGGGTCTGTTGAGGTTTTATAATGTTTCTTTTCCTGGTCTTGATTGTGGATCTGGTTTTTCAGGGTCTAATGTGTCTTTTGTCTCCTGGTCTTGTTTTGGATCTGGTTTTTCAAGGTCTGTTGAGGTTTTGTCCTGTTTCTTTTCCTGGTCTTTATTGTGGATTTGGTTTTCCAAGGTCTGTTGAGGTTTTGTCTTGTTTCTGTCCCTTTGTCTTGATCGTTGATCTGGTTTTTCAGGGTCTGTTGAGGTTTTATCTCCTGGTATTGATTGTGGATCTGGTTTTTTTAGGGTCTGATGTGGGTTTTTTTTGTATCTGTCTCCTGGTCTTGATCATGGATCTGTTTTTTTTCAGGGTCTGATGTGGTTTTGTCTTGTTTCGGCCCCCTGGTCTTGATTGTAGTTCTGGTTTTTCAGTGTCTGATGTGTGTTCTGTCCCCTGGTCTTGATTTTTGGTCTGGTTTTCAGGGTCTCTTTGCGGTGTGTGGACTCTTGACCGGTTTTTACTGCTGCTGCTGTCTCTGCTGCTGCTGTAACTGCTGCTGTGGGAAACTCAAGCCCCCTCCCCCAGGTGAGGGGGCGGAGCCAGACTACATGTCCCCTGATGACCTGGAGGAGGAGCTTCGGAACGAGCCGGACAACGGTGAGCGGACGAGTCGTTAGACACGTTAATCCTGATTGATCCAAGTGTTGAATGAGTTCATCAGAGACATGATTATGAAGCGACGTCACGCTTTTCTTCTTCGTCTGTTTGTTTGTTTGCAGACGTCGAAGCTCCGATCGTCCAGCAGCCCACGAACGCCAGCGAGAAAACTCAGCTGATCACCGACGGACACCGACGATACGGAGACACCTACACATGAGGCCACAGGAAAAGGAAACGCATCACTGAGGGGGAGGAGTCAGTGACCTGGGAGACAGGCTCACAGTGAAGTTTAGTTTAAACCTGAATACACATTTATTTATTAAGAGAGCCCTGTGATTGGCTGTGTGACGTCAGCCTATACGGAAAATAAAGGTAGAGCTTAAAATCAATGTCTCGTTATCAGTCAGTTACTCGATTACTCTTTTTAGAATAATTAAGTCTTTCATGTAAGCTTGTCGTCACACCTGTGGATGTAAATAAAGATTAAGAGTGAAAGTTGTTTGTTGATGTTTAAAATTGAAACATGTGTTTTGTGTTCGTTTATCACATAAAATCTGACCTGTGATACCTGTGATGATGTCACTGATGATGTCACCTGGACCCAACATGGAGACACAGTAAAAAATGTTTTTTTTTTATTTTAATCCAGTTTAAATTCAGTTATGATCCATTTAGGAAAGTAAAGGAGTGCTACTCTTTAAATCCAGTAAATATCCAGTCATGACAGAGTCAAAGAGCCCCTCAGTGTTTCCTGTTTTAATCCTGTGTAAACTCAGCTGTTATCATTTACTCTTAATGATCATCTTTGACCAGTTATGCTCCAGGTAACTCTCTTTAAATCAGGTGTATATCTACTTATTCCTGTTTTAATCCAGAGTGAATCCAGTTGTGACTCTAATAAAACCAGATTGAATCCAGTTCTCTCTGGTTGAATCCAGGGCAGTTCCAGTTTTTAATCTATTAAATGTTTTTACCATGAAGTCTTGTTTTTATCTGGTTCAAGCAGAGGGAAGTTTTGAGCAGTGTTTGGAGTAATGCATTACAAAAGTAATGTGATTACCAGACAATTGCCCAAGTCCCTCCGATCTGAGTCCCAAGCAAGTCTCAAGTCATTTGCTCCAAGTCTCAAGCAAGTCCCAAGTTATTTCTGTTGTGGGCAAGTCGAGTCGAGTCACAGGTTTGTCAAGTCGAGTTGAGTCGAGTCACAGGTTATGACGGGTCGAGTCCCTCACCACTGTTCCCAAGTCCACCCAAAAGCCCTCAGATTTTTATCTTGAATAGAGAAACCTTATCTTCCACACATACAACACACGAACACCCTCTTTACTAATGTTAGCTTTGCTAGCTTCATATTGACCACAGGTCTGGCTAACGTTCCTGCCATATTGACCTATGGCAGGAGCGTTAGCTACCTGGCTAACGTTTGCAGGTGTCACTTACTTGGCCTCACGTGTCCTCAGGTGGTGGTTAAAGTTTGATGTTGTTCCCTCTTTTTCTCTTATTGAAGCGTTGCAGGTCGTGCACTTGGTGTGTCTTCATTTTCCATCTGATTGAAATTCATTATATACAAAGACAATAACTTTGGGCACAGAAGACATAGCGGTTGCCCTGCCCACTGATCATCACTGTAGCAGAAGCAGGTGTGTGGTAGGAACCTATGTGTGTAGTACTGTGTTGTGTGTGGGACAATGATAGGTGACGGACCAGTGTACTGTGAATGGAGCATCAATAAAGTGAAGCTAAAGGAAAGAGCGGTGTATATCTCCTGTCTGACTTTTCATATAAAACCTGAGGGCAATTTTCCAAATCATGTCTCAAGTCAGGTCGAGTCTGGAGACATTTTCTCCCGCGTCCGAGTCGAGTCTCTAGTTTTTACCTCCCGAGTCCGAGTCGAGTTGCAAGTCGCCTCATTAGCAGCTCAAGTCACCTCAAGTCCGGGTCCCTATGACTCGAGTCCAGTTGTCTGGTGATTACTCTAATGCATTACTCTTTAGTAAAGTAATGTATGCCATTAGAAAAAAACAGTAATCTTTACTCAGTGCAAATGTCACTAATGAAACTTACAATGCATTTTTAATTTACCTTAAATGCAGAAGTGTTTTTTGCTTGTTTAAATAGAAATTCTCCAAATACTCTGAGAGATCATCAGAGGAGAAAAGTCCTCCTCCAGTCCTAAAGTTACAGTATCTCTAACACAGTTTGTGTCTGTTTTTGATGTGATCGTTTCTTGTATTGTGCCGTGAGCATCAATGGGCCTTGTGCAAGAACATTTTCCTATTCTCATCCTAATTTTTTCTTACCTTTTTTCTTATGTTGCGTTTGTAGAAACATGCTCCGTCAGATTCAACAAACACTTCTATCTTTAGAAAAGTGTCTAAATGACCCGTGAAAACATGATGAATGCCACCTGTGCGTACTTAAGCGTGTATAAACGAGGATAGCATATTTGAATAAGTAACACCCCAAGAATACCATATAAGGATATGTTTCCCACACCATAAAACAGGAGTGTTCATTCATAAAGATGGTGCCAAACACACGCTCTATTCCAAGTGCCTGGCGTCTTATGCTATATTTTATTAAAAAAGCTTGAAATGAGTTAAATGTATAATCAGTATGTAAGGCCCTTGATTTGAAAAGAGCAGACTCATTTGTTGTGATTTTTAAGACGTCTGGACCGCTCGTGATTTGTGTTCGTACTTGAAAGAAAATTCTAAATATGAAAAAAATGCTGAATGTGACAAATTCTCCTAAATCATTCAAACGCAACACTTACGAACATATTTGTTCGTACGAACGGTTCTTGCATGAGCATTAATATGTCTGTTATATTCTCCTGTTTTTAGCCTTAAGCTGAACTCAGTCAGACAGACACCACGTCACCTTCACTGGATGTTAATGAGCTTTTTAATGAGCTACATTTACAATGACAAATCCATATTCCTGTTAGTTTGACCAGAGGAACTTAAAGTAATGTGATAATAGAGTAATGCCTTACATTTCAATTACAGTAATATTATAATGTAACTAATTACTTTGAAATGACAGTTACAGGTAATAAATACTGCATTACATTTTTGAAGGAACTCGCCCAACACTGGTTGTGACATTGTTAATCCCGTGTAGATCCATTTAATCCTGTGTGGTTGAACTGTTGCATGATTTAATTTTCACCTGGTTAGTTCAGTACCTGGAGTGTGGCTGACCCCGTGACCTCTCCGGTCAGGAGATCTGGACTAACAGATTTTACTGAGGAGTGATTCCTGAGTCTGTTAGACTGACCTACAGCTGCTGAAGAGCTCAGTGAAGGTAGTCCTCCTCCTCCCAGAGCCTCTTTCAGACGGTTTCTAAGAGTCTGGTCTGTCTCAGGACCATGATTGTTTATGACTCTCTGCTCCAGCAGGGGGCGCTGCAGTCTCAGCCTGATTCACTGAACTGTCCCTTTAACAACCCCCCCTCCATTCCTGTTGTCCCGTCCTGCACAACCCCCTCTGACCTTTGACATATAAGGGCATGTCGGCACGGTAACGGCTGACGTCTGTCTGTCTAAAAACAGACGCAGACCCTCAGACAGACTCACACAGCCCTGGACTCTGCGCCTGCAGGACTCTCTGCTCTTTGGACTCTTTTTCAGACTTTTGGACTTTTGGCTTCACTCCCTCCTGCTCTCCCCTGTTTTCTCCCCCCTGGTGTCTCCTGGCTGCGTCCCCTTACCCTCCCTGACACCCCCTGTTCTTGTCCTCCTTTTGTCATCACTTTGTCGTCACTTTTGTCCCCTCGTTGTCTCCTTGTTGTCCCTTCATTGTCCCATCATCCCTCCATTGTCCCCCTCTCATCCCCTTGTTGTCCCCCCCGTTGTCCCCCTCCTGTTGTCCCTCTCATCCCCCTCTTGTCCCCCCTCTCGTCCCCTCCTGTTGCCCCTCTCGTCCCCCTCTCGTGTCCCCCTCCTGTTGTCCCCCTCTTGTCCCCCTCTCGTCCCCTCCTGTTGCCCCTCTCGTCCCCCTCTCGTCCCCCCTCAGCATGGACAGCCTGGAGAAGCAGCTGGTGTGTCCCATCTGTCTGGAGATGTTCACCAAGCCCGTGGTCATCCTGCCGTGCCAACACAACCTGTGCAGGAAGTGTGCCAACGATGTCTTCCAGGTGAGGAGCGAGGCAGAGACACCTGAGATATTTGAGACAGGGTCCTGCTGCTTTTCCTTGGCCGCTGTTGTTTAGAAAAAGGACATTAAATCCGCCTGTGCTTGGTTTGATTGGTCAGTCATGTTTAACGATGCTGTGCAGAGTGATGCCCATGAACTCGTGTACATGTGAGTGAAACAGTGGCATTAATGGGACATGATACAGCACTGTTAGCTCCAACCTGCTGATAGCGCTCAAGCTAGCTGGCTTTACCATACTGTCAGTTAGCTCTGTTAGCTCTGTCAGATAGCTTCATTATAACTGCGTCCTCACGGCTCTAAATGCTCTGTTTCTGTCACCGTGGTTTCTAAAGTATAAGATTCCAGATTAATTTATTTTAAAAATGGTACAGTCTGCATTAATGGACAGCTACATGTGAATACATGACCTTATAGCCAAGTGGCTAATGTCTGACATGAAAACTACCATCATAATAAAACAGCCTAAAGGACTTATAGTCCAACATATAACAGGGAGTTAGAGGACCATGGAGATTAAACACAGTGTATTTAAGTTCTGTTTCTTCATCTTGTTTTATGAATGGCACATCTTCATCATTCGGCTCGGTTTGACATATTTTAGGCCTTTTTCACTGACTGATGTTTTAACATCTTGCATTTTATCTCAGGCCATCCTCATTATTGTTTTAGCCTGAGCGCTGTCGTCACTTTGTCTTGTGTTGTTCTGTGTGTTTACAACACGAGGGAACTAACTCAGTGTAAACTGAATTTACCCAAACGTACAATAAATAATCTGAATCTGAATCAAACCAGTTATGAAGCGCTGGAGTGCTAAAGTACAGAGTGAGAGCTGCCTGAGAGCTCAGTACCATTATCCAACTACCTAAGAGTATAAAGTGCCAGATCGAATATAATATAATATAATATAATATAATATAATACAATACAATACAATACAATACAATACAATGTAAGATAAGATAAGATAAGATAAGATATAATAATGCACTCTGTCCATAGCACACGGCTGCACATGCAGGTGTGAGAGCAGATATCGCACTAACGAAGCTGACAGAGGCGACTTATGGAAGCACTAATTCACAAAATGTCAAAATCAAACAAAAACAACCAAAGCAGAAACAAAGTGCTGCACAGAAATAAACAAGACAAAAAACAGTATCAAACTAGAAAAAGCTCTCAGAGAGCGCAGACCTCCGCCAGCGCACAGTCCTCTCCCACATTGTGATTTTGACCATAAATATTAGTCCTACCTTTATTTCATCTAAATATTTAGATTTCTTGATCATGAAAACATACCATTAGCAACTGGATTCATCATGAAATCTATTTTAGTTCAGTAGTTATTCACAGAAATCACATTTTTCGTCATGGTGGCCAGACGCTGATCCAGATCAACACCAAAATCAAATCAGTTCTTCCTTTTCCCATGCTGAATATTTCCTGAAAATTTCATCCAAATCCATCCATAACTTTTTGAGTTATTTTGTTCACGGACAGACGGACGGACAAACTCTCCTGAAAAAAAAAAAATCTTCCTTGGTGGAGGTAACTATGGATGAATAAAGCAGGTACAGACACTCAGAGTTGTTTCATTGTCTTTTAAAACAGTTTAATAAACAATATACTAAAAACAAACATGACACACTGAAACAGGAGCAGCCTCATGTGGGCTTAAAGCAAAGGAATAAAAAGAGTTTTAAAATGGACCGTCTGATGGGGAGACAATCTCATTAGGAGCAGAAACAGAAAAAGCTCGATGCCCTCTGAACTCTTACGGTGCGCTCCGTCTGATCGCAGATGTTGAAATGTCTGAGTTGTGAAGTTGATCCGGCACTGGGACCTTTGGATTAGCTTTCCCTCCTCAGGATCCGACTGTACCTGCTGATGTTGTTGCGGTACAGTCTCATACCTGAGGAGTGAACACCGTAAAGACAGACCGGTGTTCTGTTTCTACAGTCGCTGTGCTTCCTCATAAGAAAACAGAAAAACAGTTCATCAGCCAGTCTGAAAAGTCCTCATTAATCTGAACTCAGCAGATACTCAAAACTGAAGGAGGAGGGGCACCAATGTTTACTGCCTCCTGTCTGTGATGTCACCCTCGATGCTGATTGGCTGTGAGCTTGTGACAGAAGGTGGATATATATTTGGACTGAACAATGGTGTGACAGGTAAGCTGTGTCACAGTTATTGACCATGTGACCACCTGAGGACTTTACCTGTCTCACCTTGGTTTACTCCAGCAGGGGGCGCTCAGTTACCCTGAAGTGTTTTTAATGGCTGAAGGCACCGTTCAGAGTTTTTGATTTGATGCTCCGCCTCCTGCAGGCCTCGAACCCTTACCTGTCCACGAGGAGCGGCTCCACGGTGACGTCCGGAGGTCGTTTCCGCTGCCCATCCTGTCGTCATGAGGTGGTTTTGGATCGCCACGGAGTCTACGGGCTGCAGAGGAACCTGCTGGTGGAGAACATCATCGACATGTACAAGCAGGGCAGCAGCAGGTAACCCAACAGGCACACACACAAACACAACAACAACAACAACATCATCATCAACAACATCATTGACATGTACAATGGAGGGCACTCTGTCCATAATATAATATAATATAATATCGCAATATAATATAAGTGCCCATAATAACAGGCACACACACAAACACAACAACAACAACAACATCATCATCAACAACATCATTGACATGTACAAGCAGGGCAGCAGCAGGTAACCCAACAGGCACACACACAAACACAACAACAACAACAACAACATCATCATCAACAACATTGACATGTACAAGCAGAGGCCTAAAGCACGAAGCAGGATTAATGTTTTAGAGAGGTAACTTCAGGGTTGACCCTGATTCATCGACAGCATGAAGCCGGTTCATTTCTTATTGGAGTAGATCACCATGGTAACTTACTCTTAACAGCTAACCTGCTCCAGAGCAGGACAAGTTGGAGGTTGATCTGATCCTGCAAAATGACTCTCACACTAGCCAGTCAGCTTCTCTGAATCAATGTCTTGCCATCTTCTCCTAGAAGGAGGCGCACAACTCTTGACATGAGCATGAAGATGAGAAAGAGTGTCACAATACCGATTTGACCCATGAGATCAACCTGACGACGCGCTATGAGACGTACCCCTTCTCGCAGGCCAGAATCATCTACCTGTGTGATATGTTGGAGCCGTTTATTTCCCGTGTGACCCGCAGGAGCGGTGCACCGACTGTCACACTGTTATTGTGCATCGGCTACTAAATAAACTTCACTTCTATATCACCTTTCATACATTCAAATGCACCATAAAGTGCTTGACAAATAAAAGGATGTAATTCTTATGTGAAACAGTACATTATTGTATCATGTCATTCCTGCACTCATTGTGTTTGAGGTTTTTTTCTTACTGATTTTAAATTGTTAATTTGGGTCAGACGGATTTTGACTCTCAGCTTTCCTACTCAGGAATCTTCCTTGGTAGAAGGTAACTCAGCGGTCTTCTAATCTTCTAATCTAATGCACTATTTGTCAAAATCACCGTATTTCTCCTCTTGGGCCAGGCCGAGTCACCAAAACAGGGTACACCCCCCCCCCCCCCACATCCAGGGGGCGATCATACGATCATACTCATGCGCAGATCAGCCAGAGGGGGGAGGGGGGTTGTAGGTAGCATTGGTGCACAGTTAGCGTAAGAGAGAGATACAGTAGGTGCAGCAGCAATGGCTGAAAAACAGCCCAAAAGAAAAAGGTCAGAGGAGTGAAAAGTGAAAAAGAAGGGCTATGACCACAACCCTTACCCAATTTAAAGACCTGAAAACGGACGCGGATGACGCCATCTGTCTGCTGGATAGGTTAGCAACATTAGCTTTGTGGTGCTTCACATAACAGTAACAGCCGTCGGACATCCATCTTATTGTCTAATCTGACAGAATGTTCTGTTGTTGTGATGTTATCAATAATGACAGTCCAGTTGTCTGACGAGTCAGAGTTACCTTAGCTACGTTGGTCAGCTACGCAGTTTCTACGGCTGTTTCCATGACGATGCACGTCCATCAACTTTCGGGGGTGGAGCCAGGTACGAAGGGAGAGGCGGGTCTAAATTCGTTTATCAACAACCTCTCCACTTGTTTTCTCCCACATCGCTGACTACACCTTTAAATCTTAAATGCAGCTGATATGACATGAAACAGACCAACCTACCAGACACAGTTATGTTTTTGTATTTATTTTTTATCTGCTCCCACGACCTCCTCACTACAGAGGGATTACATCTGAGGGAATGGGATGATAATTGTCAGACATGCAACACATGTTCACAGTATAATGCATCATGAGATTCATGAGTGTCAGATTTAGCCAATTCTGAGTAATTTGTGCATTTTCACAGTCCGCCACACATTTTATCTTTGATTGACAGCTGCTACGGTGTTTCCTTTCTCCATTATTTTTAATTTTTTAATTTTTATTGGTTTTAAAGAGGGAACAGCGCATATTAATGAACATTTTTACAATGTAAATATGCCAGATTATAGCCTTGAGCTCATTTCCATCGGCAGACCCCCTGGCAGGTTGATGGTAACATACACATACAAGACACTAAATACAGAAGGACAAACACAAGGACAGTAGACAAGTTAAAAGAAACAGAAACATAGATACTGCACATCCTCCCATCACACAGAGTCCATCAAACATTTAGCAAATGCAACTTCTATTGCACCAACCCCTACTGCACTGAATGTTATTGCACCAGTTTATATTATACAGACCCAGTTTATATTGCACAAATCTCTATTGCACCAACATGAGCGACTTATAGGTCACACATGCTCACATGACTGCCACAGTTTAAGCTGTTTCTTAAATGTCTGCAGACTTGGACAGCCCCTCACTGATAAAGGAAGACTGTTCCAAATCTTTGCACCCTGGACTGACAGGACGTTTTGAGAGAGCGCTGTTCGTCTTAGTGGAAGTTCACAGTCTCCTCTGACCGAGGCCCGGGTCACTCGTGTAGGACCACAGACAGATTTCTGCTTGATAAACTCATGAATTGTAGGAGGGGCCAAATGATGTAAAACTTTGTAAATTAAGCAGGATAATTTAAATAACTTAAAATTTGAGAAATTTAATATATTATATTTGTCGAGTATTTGGCAATGATGGTGAGAAAAAGGTTTCCTATCTAAAATGTTCAGTGCCCTTTTGTAGCATGATTCAAAAGGTTTGATGACAGAGAGGCCGGTGTAGGACCAACTGGTAATACTCAGTATGAGAGAGTATCACTGAGTGGAGAAATGTAAGTGCTGCTTTATCGGTCAAAGATGCTCTAACATGTTTGAAATTACAGATATTAAAATTGATATTTTTGACTATTTTCTGAGCATGTCTTTGGAACAGCATTTTTGAATCTAGCACCACCCTGAGATACTTAAACTCTTCTACATTTTGTAGAGCTTCTCCTCCCAGGTAAACTTTGGTTGGGGCTAACGTTGTCATTGGTTTACTGAAAAACACTGATACAGTTTTTTTTACATTAAGGCAAAGACATGAATCTAATAACCATGTCTGTAGCTCGTTAAGAGCTGTTGTCAGTTGAGTGTGTGACAGTGTAAAAATTAATGTATCATCAGCATACATAATAGTGTCCACGCTCTTGCAAACTGTTGGTAGATCTTTAACATAAAGTGAAAAAAGTAGGGGACCCAAAATTGATCCCTGAGGAACCCCTACTGTGTAATTAAGATAGGCGACTTGTACGGACTGGCTTCTGTCTGCAAGATAGGAGTTCACCCATTTAACTGTATGGTCACCAAACTTAAAAGCATACAGTCTGGAGAGAAGTTTTACATGATTTACTGTGTCAAAGGTACGTTTAAAATCAATAAAGACGGCTGCGACACAACTATTTTTGTCTAAGTACGACTTTACCTTTTCAACAAACACACAGACAGCTGTTTCAGTTGAATGCTGGGCCTTAAACCTGAATTGCATGGGGTATTCTGGCTTTTTCATCCTCATGTTTTAACTTTATCAGACTGCTCTTCACATGTGTAATATGGAGCTCTGTCAGTGCATACTCGGAGCTTCTCAGCGTGTTCCCTATCGATTATCCTGATTACCATTGTTGTGGTTACTCAATCCTGGATAGATGTGAGTTACCGGGGATAAGTTGACCACACTTTGTGATATAGGCCTCAGGGCAGCAGCAGGTAACCCAACAGAAACACGCACAAAAACAACAACAACAACAACAACAACAACAAGATCATCATAAACAACAACAACATCATTAACAACAACAACATCATCGACATGTACGAGCAGAGGCCTATATCACGAAGCGTGGTCAACTTCTCCCCCGTAACTCACATCTATCCAGGATTGAGTAACCACAACAATGGTAATCAGGATAATCGATAACGCAAGTTATCAACACGGTAACTCAACCCAGGATTGTCTCATCAAGAGCTGTGAACGTGCACGTATAAGGGGAGGGCTCAGAGGCAGCTGACCAATCACAATCATGAGTGGAGAACACGCTGAGAAGCTCCGGCCTGTAATGCACTGACAGAGCTTTATATTTAACATGTGAAGAGCAGCGTCTGATAAAGTTAAAATGTGAGGATGAAAAAGCCAGAATAATGGAGAAAAGAAACACTGAGCAGCTGTCAATCAGACAAAATGTGCAAATTACTCATCATTGGCTAAATCTGACACTCATGAATCTCATGAAGCATTATACTGTGAACATGTGTTGCATGTCTGACAATTATCATCCCATTCCCTCAGATGTAATCCCTCTGTAGTGAGGAGGTCGTGGGAGCAGATAAAAAATAAATACAAAAACATAACTGTGTCTGGTAGGTTGGTCTGTTTCATGTCATATCAGCTGCATTTAAGATTTAAGTCGTCGCCTCAATGAAATCATAAAAACACTCCGATCTGAAGTTTGACCCAAATTAACAATTTAAAATCAGCAAGAAAAAAAATCCTCAAACACAAGAATAAAGAGCAGGAATGACATGATGGACCTGATGGAATAATGTTTCACATAAGAATTACATCCCTTTATTTGTCAGGCACTTTATGGTGCATTTGAATGTATGAAAGGTGATATAGACGTGAAGTTTATAGAGCAGGGTGATGCACAATAACAGTGTGACAGTTAGTGCTCCGCTCCTGTGGGTCCCACGGGGAATAAACGGCTCCATCGGTCACACAGGTAGATGATTCTGGGTCACGAGAACAGGTACGTCTCATAGTCGTCAGGTTGATCTTGTGGGTCAAATCGGTATAGTGACACTCCTTCTCATCTTCATGCTCGTCTCAAGAGTTGTGCGCCTCCTTCTACCGGGTTCAGGAGAAGAGGGCAGGGCATGGATTTGGAGAAGCTGATTGGCTAGTGCGAGGGTCATCTCGCAGGATCAGATTCAACCTCCAACTTCTCCTGCTCCAGAGCAGGTTAGCTGTTCAGAGTCACCATGGTGATCTACTCTGATCAGAAATGATCCAGCTTCATGCTGTCGATGAATCAGGTTTAACCCTGAAGTTACCTCGCTAACACATTAATCCTGCCTCATGATATAGGCCTCAGAGCAGTAACAGGTAACCCAACGGGCACACACACAACATCAGAACAAAAACAACAACAACATCATCATAAACAACAACCGCATCAACAACATCACTGACATTTACAAGCAGGGCAGCAGCAGATAACCCATCAGGCACATGCACAGAAACATCAAAACAACAACAACATAAAAACAACTGCATTAGGCAGCATCAACAACAATAATATCCTAAACAACAGCAACAACAACATGATTACGTAACAGTGTGTAAAATACTTCCTGTGGAGTGTTTGGGCCTGTCCGTCACAGCTCAGGTGTGTTAGTGAAGCTTAAATCCTGTGCAGAGCTGATGTTTCAGAGGCCAAGCAGATCAAAAATGTGTGATGGATCATTTTATGTCAGTCTTTGTTTCACTTTAGACTCGAGGGCAGCCAATCAGAGGGCTGCACAGGGTTAGAGGTCAATGGTCTGAGCTCCACGTGGACGTGACAGTGTTTTTCTGAGCGAGTTGTTTACGGAGTGACGAGGGTGACAGCTGTGAGTTAGCTGTTAGCCATTAGCCGTTAGCCGTTAGCGAGGGTCAACAGGATGTTTACGGAGTGACGAGGGTGACAGCTGTGAGTTAGCTGTTAGCCGTTAGCCGTGAGCTGTTAGCAAGAGTCTATTTTTACATGTGGGTCAGCAGAGCAGCTGATAAACACGCTCCACAGGCATGACCAGCTCAGGGGGACAAAATATTAGGCACAAGCTTTACTGACCACAAAAACTTTATTTATAAAAACACACATGAGGCTCTAGGACTTTAACCTTTGACCTCTGACCTTCAGGTTCTTATCCCTGTGATGTGTGTGTGTGTGTGTGTGCGTGTGCATGTGTGTGTGTGTGTGTGTTGGCAGTAACCCCGTCCCCGAGGTGAAGCCTCAGCAGCCCATGTGTGAGGACCACGAGGACGAGAAGGTCAACATCTACTGCGTGACCCACGGCGTGCCCACCTGCTCGCTCTGCAAGGTGTTCGGAGCCCACAAGGACTGTGAGGTGGCCCCCCTCAACAGCGTGTTCCTCACCCAGAAGGTCAGGATGGTGCTTTACCTGTGTTGTTCACCTGTGCAGGTTACCTGTGTTGGTTACCTGGGGCCTGTACTACAAAGCTGGATTAAGTCATCCAGGATAACTCTGCGACATCTCGCTGAACTTCACCGGATCTCTGTCATCCAGATCTGCTGTACTACGAGGCTCGTTATCAACTCTATGAGTGAATCCGGCTGGGATCTGTGCGCTCACACATAAAATGGGCGTGGTTAGTGGCCCCGGAGCATTTTCCACAATGGAGAAGAGAGCAGCCTACTTCACGGCAGAGGAGCAGCAAATAATCCTGCAAAAGTCTGAGGAGTACTGCAGTATTATCCAGGCCAGGAGCAACACGGTGAAAAACATGGCCCTACATTTTCCAGAAACACAAATCCCTTAAAATGTAATAAAGAACTCATCCACATTAAACCAAAATTATGTAATTAAATAGTCTTTTAAATGGTGATGAATAATTATTTTTATGTATTTTAAATGTAATATAATTAGCCTAAATATAATATTTAATTTCACTTTTATTGTACTTTGGATCTAAAACAACATTTGTCCCTCTGTCATGATCCACCGCTATTGGACAGTGTAAAACATTTCCTCTTTTTTGTTAATTAAAATAATAAATGGACAGTGTTGATAACACTGGGATAAATCTATGAATGAAATTAAACGTAAATTAGATATTTAAAAATATTTCTTCAAACTAAATTATGTCCCTCAGTTTCATGGTGTTACTACCAAAATTTGGAGATCATATTACATTAGACAACATTTAAGATACGATGATTACTTATGTCATTGTAATTGAACTTTAAACCAAAATTATTGTTACTTGACTTTATCCATAATAAAGTTCAGTACAATTATCAGCATGTGTTGTCTTTTATCAGAAGTAAACATCCTCAGATCAAACGTTATCACTGACATTGGGAAATAATGTCAAATAGTTTGAATTAAACAAGTTACTGTTTTATTTCATGGAGTTTTGTCAGCAGTCTTCAGATGTTGTGATATGTGCCTTTAGATTAATTTTGTTGCATTCATGAATCTTGTGATTGTAACCTCAAATATGTTAACACCAATGACAGAAATAACATAAAAATACTGACAAGAACAATTTTTCTATGTGTCCATTATTGTTGCTAAAACATCATGGTCAACATACTAATAAATACTCTACATTTGTCTAAACGCAATTAATTTTTTTTAACTTGTTTGACCAGGAAAATCACATTCATATTTTCAAAATGACCTTAGTGCATTATTTGCCACGTAAGGCTCCAGCAGGTCACAGATGTATAGAAATCCCTCCCGTGAAAATCTGTACCTCTCGTACAAGATTTCTTCTGGTAAATCAAGCCGATTACTTCTGTCACGAAAAAAACGCTCCCGACGAAGCGCTCCTCTGACAATTTGTGCACCGACATTAACCGGTTCTGACTGAAATGGACAAGCCCTTTTCCAAGACAGCAAATTGGTGACTTTGCGGTCTTTCATGCCCGCCCGAGAGAACCGATTGGTCAGCGGGCGGTCTGTCACACCCCGTGAGCTCTTATCCTGAAACTTAACCTGCTCTGGACCAGGTTTGGTGTTCAGCATCAGTTACCAGGGCAACGTGTCTGGATAAAAAGAGATCCACATTCGTAGTGCGGAAAATCCGAAACTTATCCAGGAAGTTATCTCTCTAAGAGCTAATCCAGGTTTGTAGTACAGGCCCCTGTGTTGTTTACCTGTGCTGTTTACCTGTGTTGTTTACCTGTGCTGTTTACCTGTGTTGTTTACCTGTGCTGTTTACCTGTGCTGTTTACCTGTGCTGTTTACCTGTGCTGTTTACCTGTGTTGTTTACCTGTGCTGTTTACCTGTGTTGTTTACCTGTGCTGTTTACCTGTGTTGTTTACCTGTGTTGTTTACCTGTGTTGTTTACCTGTGTTGTTTACCTGTGCTGTTTACCTGTGTTGTTTACCTGTGTTGTTTACCTGTGCTGTTTACCTGTGTTGTTTACCTGTGCTGGTTACCTGTGCTGTTTACCTGTGCTGTTTACCTGTGTTGGTTACCTGTGTTGTTTACCTGTGTTGTTTACCTGTGCTGTTTACCTGTGCTGTTTACCTGTGCTGTTTACCTGTGCTGTTTACCTGTGTTGGTTACCTGTGCTGTTTACCTGTGCTGTTTACCTGTGCTGTTTACCTGTGTTGTTTACCTGTGCTGTTTACCTGTGCTGGTTACCTGTGCTGTTTACCTGTGCTGTTTACCTGTGCTGTTTACCTGTGTTGGTTACCTGTGTTGTTTACCTGTGTTGTTTACCTGTGCTGTTTACCTGTGCTGTTTACCTGTGCTGGTTACCTGTGTTGTTTACCTGTGTTGTTTACCTGTGTTGTTTACCTGTGCTGTTTACCTGTGCTGTTTACCTGTGCTGTTTACCTGTGTTGTTTACCTGTGCTGTTTACCTGTGTTGTTTACCTGTGCTGTTTACCTGTGCTGTTTACCTGTGCTGTTTACCTGTGTTGTTTACCTGTGCTGTTTACCTGTGTTGTTTACCTGTCCAGGCTGAGCTGACTGACTGCATCTCCATGATGGTTGGGAACAACGAGAGAACTCAGGCCATCATCAGTCAGCTGGAGGAGACGTGCAGAGCCGTTGACGTGAGTTTACCTGAAAACTCCAGAACAACACCTTCATCTACCCCTGCTAGCCCCCCCCCCCCCACTTCAGGGTGTCCTCCCTCAGGTCCTCCTCTTGTCTTTCAGGAGAACAGTCGCAGGCAGAAGTCGAAGGTGTGTGAGACATTCGATCACCTGTTCTCTCTGCTGGAGGAGAAGAAGAGCGAGATGATTGTCAGGATCAACTGTGAGCAGGAGGAGAAGTTGGACTACATTGGCGGTCTGAGGAGGAGGTACAGCGAGCACCTGGAGACCACCGCCAAGGTGCTGGAGACCGCCATCCAGACGCTGGACGAGTCCGAGATGGCCGTGTTCCTGCAGGTGACCGGGGACCTTCTCCTCCTTCTTCTTCTTTGTTTTCTTCTTTTCCTCCTTCTCCTTCTTCCTCTTCAGTCTAGCTTCTGGTCATCTTCAGGTTAGTTCTGCTGCAGGTCCATGTAGATCTGGACCGGGCTAGGTTGTTTCTGGATGACCTTCAGGTCTTGCTCCTCAGATGATCTTGGTCAGTGTAGATGATCTTCAGGTTGACCTTGTGCCTCAGTCTTTGTGGTCCACGTGGACTCTGCTGAAGCTCCTGAAGTTCTCTGAGGGTAACAATGTTTCTCTGTTCGTCCACAGACGGCCAAGCCTCTGCTGCAGAAGTGAGTCTCCTGACCTCTCATCTTCTCTGGAGCTCCTCTTCAGTCTCTGTTCTGACGGCCTGCTGTGCTTTTTTTCTGCTCAGGATTGTGGAGGGCACCAACACGTCCCACCTGGACCAGGTGCAGCTCGGCTACGAGAAGATGGACCACTTCACCGCCAACTTTGAGCGCCAGAGGAGAGCGCTGAGCAGAGTGGACTTCATCAAACGTATTTCCTGATACAGGAACAACAGGATCCTATTGTTCCTGTATCGTTTCTTCTTATTATTATTATTATGCTGACAAAAACTCTTTAAACTTTCATTTAACCTCCTAAACATGCTCAAAAACTCTCCAAAATTGGCATACACATCAGAATCTACGAAAAATGGAATAAAGTTAAAAATTTAACCCCAACATGCCAAAATGTGCTCTGTAGCGCCACCTGGAAACACTAAAATGGAGATCAAACCAACACAAAAACGTAGGTCTCATCGACGCCAACAAATCACACGCTGACACCCCTGACCTATCTCAAAAACCATGCTGGCAATTTGGATTTTAAAATAAAACATTGCTCTAAAAATGCATTATCCAGGAAAATGATCTCCTCCTAGACCGTAAATGGTATCAGCTTGTAATGAGGCAGAGGAGGCATTGATGAACAAAAGTTATAAAGGACTTCGCTGTTTCTCAAACGGTTTCCGAATGACGAGCCCTCAAAGTTAGTGAACCCCAGAGAAGCCCTCGCAGCTCCTCCCATTCAAATGAACAGGAAAGGAAAACTCAGAATCAGACCAGCTGTGGCAGTTAGGCCTCCACAGAGAAAAACAAAGGTGCTAAAGCTTTAAAAAAAGACCAAATTTATGATAAAAATGTGTAATGTTTGTAGAGATTTGGTCAAATTGTGGCCTCTGTGAATAAAATGTTTCAGAGTTATTGTTGCTCTGCTGCAGAGGTCAGTTGTGATGATGTCACTCCCTGACTGACAGCTGGGTGCAGGTGGTCATGCAGTGACAAATGAATGTGTAACACATTATAAAGACTGAGGCTCCTGACAGCGCTGCAGAAACACACAACAGTCTGATTTTGAGCATGTAAAAAGGTCAAAAAGGGATGAAACCGACAAAAAGGAGGTCAAACGAGCATGAGGGACCTGTGACAGAGCGAGGACCCGACAAACGCTGCTGCAGCTTTAATTTTTATTATCCCAACATTTATTTATCGATCCACATGTACATTCATTTAATTTAAATCTATTAATCTATCTACTGTTTTACTTATTTATACACTTATATACATGCTTGCCTATATACCCATTAATGCATTTATTAATTTATTTTATTAACTCATTTATTGGTCTTTATATCCACTCTCTTATTTACTTATTTATTTATCTTGCTTCCCATTACCTATCTTTCAACTTGTTTATGTCTTCAGTTACCTTCCTACGTATTTTTTTTCTTTTATTAAAGTAGTATATATGAAATCTATGTATTTATGCAGTTTTTTATTTCCATCTATTTACCCATCATATATCTTTTTATTGATTTATTTGTTTATTTTTCTACCCAAACATTTACTTTAATTGTTTAGATGTTTATTTATTTATCTTTTTACTGCTTTATTTATCTATTAATTTAATCATGAATCAGTTTTCAACTATTTATCCATTATCCATCAACTCTGTATTAATTTTTCTACCTTTTATATGTATTATAATATTTACATGTTTATTCTTTTACTTTTTCCTTTAATTTATTTATTAATCTGTTTATTTACTCCTTTATTCATGTTTATTCCAAACATTTACTAGGCTAATTTGTTCATTTATTATTTCTACCTTAATATTTTTTTTATAGTTTATTTTTCTATCCATCCACTGATGAGTCAATATATTAATACATTAATGATTTTCCCTGTTATTGATTTTATTCATGTATTTATTGGTTTATTTTTGGTTATTTAACTCTTGATGTCTTCATGTAATCTCCTCACGGCTGCAGCAGACAACAGCCTGAGCTTTTTTAGAATTCCTTTAAACCTTAAACAACAACATGCTAACATGCTAGCGTGTAGCTAATCCTCCTCGCTGTCTCTCAGTGGATGAAGACGATGATGGCGATGATGACGAGGTGGGGGATGTCAGAGGAACCACGACAGGAAGTCGAGAGGAGTCGCCGCCACAGGCCACAGGACCGCAGACCAATCAGCAGCCTCCTCCAGCTCCAACTCAGCCTACCACAGCACAGCATTTAGCCCCGCCCCCTCAGAGACTGGTAGAAGCCACGCCCACAAACGCCAGCATCAGCAACACTCCGCAGACAAAGAGCCCCGCCCCCTCTTCATCTGCCCCGCCCCCTCTACCTGTCCCAACAGCCACACCTGTTGCTCAGGTATGATGTCACGGTGCATTCAGGTGAAATCCGACACTCCATATCCGGGTAAACGAACATTATTCACTGTTAAAAACATTAACGTTCAATAAGTGAAATAAATGTGATTTCTGTTTTTTAATAACTAAATGTTAGAGATAAAAATATCTACACTTTTTCATCAGTGGTTTAAATTCAGATTTTATTCATTAGGATACAAATACTTTTAAGATTCTTATAATTTTTGAAATGGTAAACAGAGGACACAGTTATAAATAAACTATGAACTGAGTTTTATTTTAAAACAAGTACTCGTTGATAAAATAACAGATTATTTTACGTAGTCCCAGCGGATAAGAAACAGAAACATCAGGACAAGGCTGTAATAAAGAATAAAAACAGTTTAAGATGAGAACATGAATGACTTCATGCTCTAGGCAAACAGCAGACTTCACTTAATAACACTGAGTATTTATTTTTATTTATTTATCCATCCATCTATTTATTTAAAAGTATATTTATAGAGAGACAGTCTAAATCAGGACGACAGCGTTTAGCCTGAGTTCATCAGTTTGGCTTTTAATGACAGAAAACACAAAAAAATATCTAAAAACAAAAAAACAAAGTCAACAGTTAGACGTGATAAAACAGAATAAACATGTTAAAGCAGGAAGAGTGACTCTGAAGTGAATCAAGAACCATGTGAACGTTAAAGGAAGTGTTTTAATGAAAGAATCAGAAGAGCTGATTTGGTTCAGTCCTGTTTTAACTGAAGGGATCAGTCAAACTTCATTTAAGAGCTTTTAGTGAAACAGGACAGAAAAAGAAAAGAGCAGAGCCGAGGAGGAAACATGAGCTGGAGCTCCTTCTGTCCACATAAATGAAAACTACAATGATAATAATAATAATAACAACAACGTAAAAATAATAGTTATAATAATAATAATAGTAATAATACCTGTTGGAGCTATTTGTTTATTTTTTGTATTTAGTGGTTTATCTTTAATTTGGAAGTAAGTTGAAGTATTAGTTTTTAGATTTAGCTACATTTTTCTGTCTTATGATAAATTCAGGTCAGATTTTTGGGGTTGAATATATAAATAAATATATATATTGGCTAGTTATTTGTCTTCCATAATTAGATGTTTTGCATGTTTATTATTATTATTAGTTTTGTTTGTCTGGTAATGACAAACTGTGGGATGTTATTTAGGCATGTAGGTGACAGACGGCCGGCATGCACCAGGGTGGGCCGATGGTTTTTACCAGCGTGAGAGAGGCAGCAGGAGTCGTGATCTCCTTTCTTCTTTTGTTTGCTTGTTTGCCAAAAAATAAACCGTTGGAAATCACAGAACTTTTGGACTCTGGACTTCTTTTGCCTGCGTAAATCACTTCCCCACGGTGCATCAGTGATCCTTTAAGTCTGGTTAAAGTTTCAGCTTGATATTTACATTTTTTCTTTGAGTTTTTGAAACAAGTGGTCACTACAATAACAACAATGATAATAATAATATTAACATAATAATAGTAATATGATAATAGTAACAACAACAATAATAATAGTAATAATAGTAATTGAATATTTTAAAGCTGTGAGTGAGCAGAGGCCTGGTGCTTCACATGAACGTGTCTTTGCTCAGTGATTTAACTTTCTCTCGTTATCGTCCCTCAGGCTCTGTCGGATCAGCAGGCTGAGGATGACCGGGATGACCGGGATGGACCCAAACACGTCTTCTCCTTCAGCTGGCTCAACCAGAAGTGACACCTCCCAGGATTTATGATCATTTAACATTTTTTTACTCAGTCAGCTGATCACGCAGGTTTTTGTCTGAGCCTCAGAATCTGCTCATCGAACAGTTTGTTTCCTGTTTTAGTTGAATTGTGTCCATTAAAGAGCATGAATGTAAATAATAAACAATAAATAAAGAAATGGTTAAATAATAAAATGGTTTATTATCAAAGTCCTTCAGAGGCCTCCTCTTTATCTCAGTGTGAAGCACTGAGGAGTCCTCAGACTAAAACCTGCTCGTTAGCTTAATCAAGGTGTGGAGTGAAAACTGATGACAAACTGAAGAGACGGAGAATACGAATGGAAACCAAAGAGCCCAGAACAACTTCAAAGAGATTAGAGGAGAACTCCAAGGTCAAGCTACATCAGAGTCAGATCACACCATCCATCACTGTTTGAGCCAAAGTGGACTGAATGGAGGACATCACTGTTGAAAGCAAATCATAAAAAAGAGAGACTGTATTTTTCCAAAATGCATATTGACAAGCCACAAAGCTTCTGGGAGAATGTCCTTTGGACAGATGAGACAAAACTGGAGCTTTTTGGTAAGTCACATCAGCTCTATGTTCACAGACACAAAAATGAAGCATACAAAGAAAAGAACACTGTACCTACTGTGAAACATGGAGGAGGCTCAGTTATGGTCTGGGGCTGCTTTGCTGCATCTGACACAGGGTGTCCTGAATCTGTGCAGGTCCAATGAAATCTTGTCATTGTACCTTGGTCTTGGTCTCAGTCACAGGTCATGGGTCCTCCAACAGGATAATGACCCAAATACACAGCTAAAAACACCCAAGAATGGCTCAGAACAAAACATTAGACCATTCTGATGTGGCCTTCTATGATCCCTGATCTAAATCCTTTTGTGGATTTAGATGGGGGATATCAGGGACATTTGTGGAAGGAGCTGAAACATGCAGTCTGGAGAAGACAGCCTTCAAACCTGAGACAGCTGGAGCAGTTTGCTCATGAGGAGTGGGCCAACATATCTGTGGACAGGTGCAGGAGTCTCACTGAGAGCTACAGAAATCACCTGATTACAGTGACTGACTCAAAGGGCTGTGCATCAGAATATGAAGTGAAGGGTACCATCATTTTTGTCCAAGCCAGTTTCATTAGTTTGTTTTTTTTAATATTTCTGTTGAACCACAATTCAAAAGCAAAGTCTGATTTTCATGAGTTAATTTTCAGTATTTTTTTTATTGTTGCTTTTGTTAGTTCCGATTTATTTCAGTGACCATGTGGGTTTTTGTTTCTTTAGCGTAGGCCACCAACAGTCTTTGTCCATGTGTGGATCAGGTGCTGCAGCAGTGAGGCCTCAGCAGGCAGTGACAAATGCTTCATGTATCATGGCAGCTTCTTCTATTCCTGTCATGACAGAAAGGTTTTCACTGCACTGTCACACTGGGGCAACATTACCAAACTTCAAGAAAACTTCAGCTTGTGATCTTGTGGGCTGACCCCATAACTGTATGTGATAAAAATGTTTATGATTATGAAGTGCTATATCCCGTCATTTACTAGCAGAGCTGGAGCTGTTGGCAGCCATCTTTGTGACGCCGATGACGTCATCTGTCGCCATTTCCTCTTAGGAGTGGAAAATGAAATAGGTATTTGTTACTCCTTGAAGTCTTTTAGATTCAGACTCACATAGAAATACTCGTGATTCACTGAGTCAGAACAGATTAAAAATGTTCTCCGTAGTTCTCAGGTGAACTAAAGTTGACTTACCTGAGGAGAGGGCAGGTGTCCACCCTGACAGGTCTAATTCAGTGTCATGTCTTTAAGATTAATCAGTGTTAATTACCTCAGAATGTTTCCCTGCATTAACAGGATAATAACATCCTCAATGACAGAGTCAGAAAAGAGGAGGACTTTGGCATTTTACCGTGAAGGGCTGAGAAAGGCTTTTATTTCGAAATGTGGAAGCGGAAGCAGCGCGTGCTGTTGACGCTGCCTTGACGTCACAGTGGTATACCCCGAGTGCTGCACGCGCTGCAGATCACCTCACCTGGAGCTCGACATGGCCGGACGGGACCGAGTGGTTCACCTGCTCAGACAGCTGGAGCGCGCGGCGTAAGTTCGATCATTTATACACATCTGAAGGTAAAGGTGACCGTGCGCGAGCTCACAGTGATGACGTTTCACCTGTGGACCCTCCCACTCTGTTGTTTGTCTCAGCAGAGGGTTTGTTTTTGACATAATCTGCGCCTTTCAGGTAACCCGGGTTTAAAACAGAGCAGCGTTTACACGGAGACACGATAATCCGGTTTAAAGTTTGTTAGAAAACAAGTCATATACGGTAGACTCGAGAATATACACTGTAAAAACTCTAAACTCTTGATTATACACTGTAAAAACTCTAAACTCCTGAATATACACTGTAAAAACTCTAAACTCCTGAATATACACTGTAAAAACTCTAAACTCTTGAATATACACTGTAAAATCTCTCTAAACTCCTGAATATGCACTGTAAAAACTCTAAACTCCTGAATATACACTGTAAAAACTCTAAACTCCTGAATATGCACTGTAAAAACTCTAAAC